>JADLZN010009418.1:0-28056 GCA_018155175.1 Sinocyclocheilus anophthalmus | reverse complement strand
GGTGACGGATTTACTTGTTCTGATGGCAAATCAGCCATTTTCTGCACCTCAGTAGATCTCCTAAGTTTTCTACATGTAACACATCTTTGGATGTAGGAAGCAACAGCTCTACTAATTCCTGGAATCCAATAACCATGAGATCTAATCTCGTTAATGGTGAATCCTTTTCCTTGATGTTTGACCTTTTCGTGAAAATGTGCAATAATCATTCTCGTGACAGGGTGATTCTTTGGAATAATAGCAGGATATTTTGAAGACTCTGGATAATCAGAATGGTGAAGCCTACCTCCCACTTTAAGCACCCCATCTCCATCAATGAATGAGTCAAGAGGATACAATTCAGAGTGAGATGAAACACTCAGTCCCTTTTCCAACTTCTTTAATTCATCTTTATAGACATAACTTTGCAAGCATTTAATGATATGCAATTCAGCTTTCTGTCGTTCTAGCACAGTACTTGGGTGACTTGACTTATCTTTATTGACTCTCCTCATAAGTCGAGCAACAGCTCTAACCGCTCGTGACCATGAAGAAAATTTAGACAAGCAATCAACCAAATTCACTTTATCAGTGGCTTCTGTTTTAAAAACTTGAGCAATCTTTATCTCTGGGTCTTCCAAGGAGAGTTCTAAATTTACCTCTGCTACCTTCGGTAAATCTTTCTCCCATAAGAACCTAGGGCCAGAGAACCAGGTTGATGACAGCAATCCATGAACATTTAGACCTCTTGAGGCATGGTCGGCGGGATTTTCCTCAGAAGGAACATACCTCCATTGTTGTGGAGTTGTACTAAGCTGTATCCGTTGTACACGATTTGCCACAAAAGTATGAAATCTACGAGCCTCATTCCTTATGTACCCCAATACCACTTTTGAATCAGTCCAAAATGATTCCTCAACGTCAACAAAATCGAGCTCTCTTTTAAGCACACTGCTCGCTTCAACGGAGATGACTGCAGCTGTTAATTCTAGTCTGGGAATCGTTATGACCTTCAGAGGCGATACTCTTGATTTTCCCATTACTAAAGCACAGTGAACATTCCCATCCATGTTGTAGAGTCTCAAGTAGGAGCACTGACCATACCCGAGAGTGCTAGCATCTGAGAAATTATGCAATTCCGCCTTGACAATTTTCCCGAAATTGTTAGGTGCATAAGTTCTCGGTATACTTATTTCTTGCAACTCAGACAGATTTTGTTTCCACTGCTCCCACCGTAATTGAAGTTCCCTTGACAAGGAATCATCCCATCCAGTACCGCGCTTGCATATTTCCTGCAAAATTCTCCTTCCATTAAGAAGAATAGGCGCTATAAATCCTAACGGATCATATACTGAGGCAACTGTAGATAGTATTCCACGACGAGTAGCAGGTTGTTGCTGCAACTTTACGTTGAACTTGAAACAATCTAAATCCCTTTGCCACTGTATTCCAAGAGCTCTTTCCAATGGCAACTCAAATGCAAAATCCAAATTTTTAGCATCAGATGCAAGTTCAGATATAGGAAGACTATCCAAAACAGCCCCATCATTTGACATGAATTTGTGCAGTCGTAAACCACCCGTTGCACAAAGTTTCCTTGCTTCATCAGCAGCCTTAATTGCCTTCTCGGTATCTTCCAAACTAGTTACTCCATCATCCACATAAAAATTCCTCAATATAAACTCTGAACCTAGAGGATATAAATGGCCATTCTTGCTTGCAATATGCTTCAAACCAAAATTTGCACACCCTGAAGATGAAGCGGCACCAAAAATATGAACCTTCATTCGAAATTCAAGAGGGTTTTGATTGAATTCCCCGTCTTTCCACCAAAGGAAACGCAGATAATCTCTGTCAGACTCATTCACATGAAATTGGTGATACATTTTTTCCACATCACACATAAGAGCGATGGGATGTTGCCGGAATCTGATCAGAATGCCATTCAAATTATTTATCATGTCAAGACCTTGAAGCAAGTAATCGTTCAATGAATAACCGTTATACCTTGCTGAACAATCGAATACCACTCGCAACTTGTTTGGCTTTTTTGGATGGAAGACACCGTGGTGAGGCAAATACCATGTTTCTCCTTTTTTGCCGCAGTCATTTACTTCCTCTGCATCCCCTCTTTGAATGATTTCACTCATAAATTCCTTATACTGCTCCTTATACTGTTCGTCTTTCGACATCCTTCTCTTGAGATGGTCAAGCCTAGCCATAGCCAATTGCTTGTTACTCCGTAGAATAGGTCTTTTCTTAAAAGGTAATGGCATCTCATAATGCCCATGCATATTTTTATGAATGCTTTCCTTCAATTTATTGAGAAAAAGAATGTCATCTTGAGATACCTTTGTTCTCTCTTCTTCATTAATGTCCTTGAAGTCCCTCTCAAGAACACGAATTACATCTGATGGAGTGACAGGAGGAAGTTCCTTGGCCGCAATGCGATGACATAGACTGCTTTCTTTAGGCAAATCAAAACGTGGAGATGAACATCCTACAATGCTCCACCCCAAATCAGTTTGCACAGCAAAGGGCTCATCATCTTTTCCAACAATTACCTTTCGAGGAGCAATTGACCTAGGGCAATTGTAGCCTATTAGCAGACCAATTTCACAGTCCTTTAATGACGGTACCTTATCCACAATACTCAACAGATGACTCCATTTCTTCGCGACCTCACAGGTAGGAATATGATCACGATTCACAGGTATGTAATCTCTGGTATAAGCAGGAGGGAGGTCAATAAAACTACCCGATTCATATGCTCGCACTTGCAACCCTGACACTCTCTCACTTTCCACAATTGTATCTTTACCAAGCATAGTAGTTAATTTCAGTTTTACTGGACTTGATTGTGCCTTAAGGGCATTACTTACTCCTTGATCAACAAAGGTGGTATCGCTTTGAGAGTCCAACAGAGCATGCACAAGTCTTTCATAGTTAGGATTGTGCTTTGTTGATATCCATACAGGCAAAATCATTGAAGTATTTGCAGTCTGCCCTTCTCCAGCCACACTCAGAGTTACTGCATTTGTGCTGCTATTAAGAATACTTTGGAAAGACTCTGCTACAGATTTTGACTTCATTCTTCTTATAAAGTTGCTGTCATGCAGACATGAAGGATGCTTTCCTTTACAAATATCACATACAAGGCGATAACGACATTCATTTGCAATATGTCCTGATTTTAAGCATCCATAACAAAGTTTTCGCTCTTGAATGAATCGTCGGCGTTCCTCCAATGATTTACTACAGAAGTCAGAACAGTTATTAAGCTGATGATCACCTTGCTGACACAACAAACAGGGAGCTCTATTCACTGGTTTCATTGATTTCTGACCTTCACATTTCGTTTGAGTGTTAAAAGTTTGAGCCTTATTCCTTTTGGTCTCCTTCAAAGTGAGTTTGTCAATAACGGGACTCAAAGCGTGAAGAGCTTGAAAAGAAGTTACCGGATTACAAGCAGTATCTGCCTCTGCTGACACAAATACGCAGAAATCATTAAAGTCTGGGAATTCTTGATTTTGACTTAGAGTTTGTGTGACTTGTCGATTCCATCGACTGGCTGCCCAGTCAGGTAGTTTCTGAACAAGTTTTTGGTTTTCTTGATAATCGTTCAGAATTTGAAGACCTCTGACATGAGGGATGGCATTTTCACATGCACTGAGAAAGTCAGAAAAGTTTCGAAGACCTATTGCATCCTTTGAGTGAACTTTAGGCCAATTAGCCAATTTCTCTCTAAAAGCCCTTTGAATGGCAAATGGCTGACCATAACGACAATTCAATTTCTCCCAGGCATCATGATAAGCTTCATCATCGGTTCTAAAGAAAATACCCTCCAAAGCTTTACTTACAGGCCCGCTCACATACCTCTTAAGATAGAACAGCTTTTCGGCTGAAGAGATGCATTTTCCTTCAATAAGTGCAATAAATGAGAATTTCCACTCAATAAATCGAATAGGATCTCCTGTAAAAACTGAAGGTTCCGGTACTGGCAACCGACTCATAGCTAGACTGTCTTGAAAGACTGAAGCTGAAATGGGCATTCCTGATACTGTTTGAGAAGCTTTAATATTTAAATCCACTTTAGGCAAATTCTGAGACACATCTTGCTTCCTTTTAAGATTTACCTGAGGAATGTCTTGCTCCTCTTTGATCTTGCCACAATCTGAAAAGGAGCACGTGGTTTCTTTAACAATCTCTTTGTCATAGACCTCTAATTTAGCTTGCGCAGCTCTCACGTCCTTTTGTGCTTGTAGTCGCTGCAATTCTTTTACTTCAGCCTCAATAACTCTTCTGTGCTGCTCTTCCAACTGCTGTATCCTTTCCTTATGTGTTTCTTCTTCTAATAAAGAATCATAAACAGCTTGCTTGGCCGCTAAATCTGCAGCAGCATCTACTCGTTTGGCAGCTAGACTTGAAACAACAGAGCATTGGCTGGAATGACTACTAGCCCCTTGACTAATACGTGAAACAGTCGACCCAAAAATCGAGTATGCATATTTATGATCTAGCAATGTTCGAAGACGCCCTTTTTCCTTCTCAGCGTCAAAATCTCCATCCACCCCTGATATCCTCTCATGAATGATTTTAATAATATCAGCTGTGACCGCTTCACATGCATCAATTTTTCGTCTCATTTCCATAGTGGGTGGTACACGCTGCCTAAATTCATCATACACACTCAGAATATTATTCCTTGCTGCCTCCAAATCATCAATTACCATAACCAACTGCGCCACTGCAATATCAGTTTTAAGACGTTCGCGAGCTCTACGGGCCTCAATTTTCCACTTATCATACAAATGAGTAATCCTTTTCTCTTTTTTTTGTGACTCCTCTTGTTGGTATGCTTGCATTTTTTCGGTAAGAACAGGAGAGCGCGTTTTGAGCGACGTATACTTTCACTCTGAGTTTCAACACAATCATCACTTTGCTTATTCAAATCGTTTGCACCTGCATCTGGCTTCGACATTTTCTCTTTGCATTTAGACTTCAAAGAAAATAACAGCAATATTCACAACTAATAGGCAGTCAATTTGATAATCATGAACGGGATGTAAATTCAACACCTCTTTTCTTACTCATTAAAATGTCAACTCTTAAATGTGAAATTGATTAATATTCAGTTCATTAGTAAAGAGAACATACGCCACAGTGTTCATTACAGGTATAAATACTAACGTAAAGGCAACAAAGTAAGTTCGTCCTTTCAGAATTCATCCGATTAACACAGTTCAATTCATCGTACTCACTGCGGTCCATTCAAACAAACTGGCACTTTCCCCTTTCTTATCCAGTCCATCTGATCCGTTTGCTTGCCACACGTTGAGCTGAGTCCTTTAATCGAAACTTGATCGATCTTCAAACCATGACGAGCGCACTGCTCCCAACGCGGTCGACATCATCAAAGTCAAAAGGAAGTACCTTCTTTACCAAGCGAACCATCCCCTGAAGCAGCTCGTCACATCGACAAGGATCACCGGATCGATGAATCAAGCTCTTACTGTAGCGTCCTGGTTAATAAACGGCCAACTCTTTCACTGATGATTCACAGTTTGTTTATTGTTCACATTCCGTAGAGCCATCACACAACAACGTACCATGAACCACCGTAAGAGCTAGAAAAAAAAATAAAATAAATATTGAAAGTTGAAGCACAAGAAAAACAAATCAAACAAACAAACCAACAAAATAAGCATTAATCTAATAGCAAAATCACATACATAAAACAAAAATAATTGTTACCTTGTTCTCCCTTAAACCAGGAGCTAAACTTATGAACCATAAAGTCCATGAATCGACTGTGTACCCGTGCCTTGTTTAGCGTTCCTTGCTTAACATGCTTTCTCAGCGTCTAACCCAATAAGGTATGCACGTCATATATATGTCAAAATTAAAGTCCTTAACCATAACCTATTACATTTAACGAATCAAATCATATACACAAACATACAATACAAATAATGAAATAATTCAAAACCCACAAACAATAAACACACCACATCAGGGTTCGTTACAGAGAGTGATAGGGATACTCGCAGATCTACAGCGGCTGAGACTGCCAGCCACCAGCCCGCCACTGAATCAGACTGGCAGCTGCCACCAGCCATTGGCAGGTCACATGACCTGTCAGTGGCGGCCCCTGCCAGCCAGTGAAGATTGAACCCCCATCCAAAATCATCCCAATTAAAAGAAGACTTAACTACTTCAGTCTGTGTGCATTGAATTTATTTAATACACGAGTTTCACAATTTGAGTTGAATTACTGAAATAAATGAACTTTTCCACGACATTCTAATTTGAGATGCACCTGTATTTGGCTGTTATAGTTTTAGCTGTAATGTCTCAGTTCACCGCTAGAGGGTCTCAAGTATAAGCTATGGGTTTCTCCACAGCTAGAGAGCATGTTAATTCAGAGTGATGTCTTTTTCTGCCACTAGGTGGCTCTCGAGTATAGGATATGCCATTGTTGATTAACAGAAGCCTCACTTTGGTCTTAATTTTCGGTAGCAGAATAATAGCGAAATTGTATCCATTTCCCTAATTTAAACTTTCCCTGTTCTGCAGTGTAATCACTTATGTTTGTGGTTTCATGCATTAGATCACACTACTTTAATTTAAGTTTAAATTAAGCAGTTGGCGGGACATTGTAAAACACAGCAACAATTGCTAGTGATACAAGTTACTCCGGATAAGTACTCACTTGCAAAGAGCCACACTGAAATAGAGCAGGCTTAGTGAGTTCTCAAGTGCTCCGATCATGTTCAGTCTCAGCTCGGTGATTTTATCAGTCAGTAGATGTTTAAGACGAGCATGTGGTTGTCAACCAATGAAACCATTGCAGTTTCGGGAAAAATTTCGTTCATCAACCAATCAAACAATGGTGTCTGAAACATTTTCTCAATCTACAAAAAGCAGCAATAATTGTATGAAAAATCCGCGAAACTTTTGCAACATCTTTATGTAATCCCACTTTTTCTTTACAAAAAGGATTGTAGTTAAGAACTGTAATGTTTACATTTCAAGTAAGTTTACTAATAGCTTATCAGCCAAAAATGGAGATACACTAATTCAATACACACAATTTCTCACATATAATTCTAATTTTAATAAAATATATTACCTGAAAAATGTTTAAGTATCTGCACTAGTAAGCTTAGGAGTATGTAGCAGATCACAAGACTCATTAGATATGTTCTATGCATAAAACTAAAATGTAATAATATTCACACAAGACCATTCTAAAATATTCTTTCCAGCATTTAGCACAAACGTGAAATATAAAAACCTTTTGTTATTCAATTAAAAGCTTTGTTTGTTAGATTATACATTTCAGGTTGTACCTTACCCTCTGCAAAGCGGACAAATCTTTTACACACGTTCATTAACTTAAAGCTTATTTTAATAAAAAGCTATGTAAAGTTCTTGCAAATGTGTCAAAATAACTAAGAATAAGACACTCAGAAACTTGCTTGCATGTCCATTAAGCCAGAATAATTTCTTAAACACAGAAATTAATATTTTTTTTAGCCTTTTTTGTCATTGTACTTTTGTTTCTTTTTATTTTTTTATTTTTTTTTTTTAAATAAAAAGCCCAACAACTTCACTGTGGAGAGCAAAAGGACATTTGAAGTGTGCAAACCATGCATTAAATAGCATGACTCTGAAGTGCTGTTTTCTTTTCCTCGTTCTCTGGAACAACCCTCACAGACCTTCAGTGAGCATGCCTGTAAAATTGAAATAAAATCGGTCAACATTTCTGTGCGACACTCGTATACGCTACTAATTGGCCTTGCACGATTAAGACCAAATATTGTGACAAAAAAATGCTTGTAGATTACCCGCCTTACAAAGCTCCCTCACTTTGCCGACAGTTCCTTGGCTTGATGAGCCTGAAGCACCGCTACAGCCTCTTCAACCTAAACAGTGCAGAAAAGTGCAACGATCAAACAAAACCTGATCTTTGAGACTAAATGTTGAGTACACGTTTTGAGCAGGTGAACCTTGGAGTGCATGGACTCTGGAGACTCGAGCATGTGCAGTAGTTCAGAGTTGTCAATCTCCAGCAGCATGCCTGTGATCTTTCCCACAAGAGTAGGATGCAAGGCCTGGATAAGTGGATACAGCCGCTCACCTGTATGGGATGCAAACAGTTTGGTCATTTTACTCATGTTACGAAGTAGGACATAGATTGTGTGCTATATTCCAAGTCTTCTGAAGCCATATGATAACTACCTGCTACTTTACACTAAATAGACACTGTAAAGTTGGCACTGTAGTTTTTTTCAGTACTTCACTGTAAAGGGGAATTCACAAAGAATTAATTTGTTCCCACTGGATAAATATAACAGTACTACAGTGAAAAGTCGTTTATTAACAGTACTATTCTAGTAGCGCCCTCTACTGAGCAGTATTGTTCATTCAAGTTTAGGATGCAAGTGATATAAAATGATTCAAGCTCACATCTTTAAACCTTTAAGTGATCGCGTGTGCACGTTTCGTACCCAGGAGTTGTTTCTGCTCTTTTAAGGGTGCAGCTGCCAGCATTGAGGCAGTAAGGGGCTCCTGTCCTCTCACATGAACCGCCGGCTCTGTATTCGGTACTACCTAAAGAAATAGTACAAGACAGTTAGTTATATGTCTCTATTTAGTGCTCCTTAGTGTCAAATCATCACATTGCAGTGGCCAAAAACGTAACTTTTACTTTATGTAGTTGTGCTTAAATTGAAGGGTTTTTTTTTGCTTTTCTGTTGACAATTTTTACAGTGTTCTTGTATTTACAGAGACAGTCAGCAAAGTTCACACTGCGAGAGGGGGGTAAACTGGGGCCCCTGGACTGTGTTATACTGGGATGCTGCTACATCATAAATAAAGGGTGAATAAAATGCCTCCACACTGTCAATTCACAAAGTTTGATATACGTGCACGTTTTAGGCACTTTCTATGTACGTCAAAAATACTTTTTTAAATCCGCTTAATCTTAATTACGTTTTAACGATTAAAAATTGTTCCAAAGATGGAGCGCTTCACGGATTTGCGTGTCATCTTTTCGCAGGGGCCATGCTAATCTTCTCTGTATCGTTCCAATTTTAGTATATGTGCTGCCGAAGCAAGCACGAACAAGTGGTCTAGACGTCTGCTATTTATAGCAGTGTCTCCGGGAAAGTCTTCTCGAAGGTGGTGAGTGGTTAAACCATGATTTAGTCATTTACCAGGACAATACAAGCACATTTGAGTTGCTGCAACATACAGATGCAAGTATTCACACTCATTTCTGATCCTTTAAACTGTTGTTTGGTGTAATTTATGTTTTTCTACCAAGAAACAGGCAAGCCAGCGGATCAGGGCGGCCCTCTAGCCAGTAGGATTGGCTCTCAGTGCTGACGCATTCAGGTCATGTGATCCGCCCCCCTCCCCCAGCACTGCAGCTCCCAACCCCCAACATCAGGACTGCTCTCGTGACTCGTGTGAGACCATTACACCAGAAGCCGAAGCATCCAAAGGTCTTTGCTTTATATTTAACTTCTTTTGTAAATTTAGAGGCTACAGTGCCTCCATCTGCCACAAACAGGATCTCCTAATCAGCAAAAACAGATGTTTCTGGCCTTAAGATATAGCACAATTCACTACAAAAATAGAGCACAATGTTGTGTCTGAAATGTATGTACATTAGCAAGGTCATTTAATGATTCCTTAATGTGAACCTACTACTTTTTATTTTAATGTTATGAAATCTACACATTACATTACAGTGAAACAAAGACAAGTTGTCAAGTTTTATTAAAAGGTAAGTGAGCCAACATGTTAGCCTTTTGTCACTGTTCATGTTTCCCAGCACAGCTCCACACAACTCTACATTATCTACATTACAGCAGCTTCCCTCGCTCACTTAAGACCATTACATACAGAGACAGACATCAGATCCTCCACAAATCTACAGAAACTTGATAGCTTGTTTTGGTTGCTTTAGTTTAAACTGTAATGTCTCAGTTCACCGCTAGAGGGTATAAAAGTTATGTCTGGATCATAGACTGAATAAAACATGGACGTAGTGTCCGTGACATAACCCGTAGAATTCCGACGAGCGTTTTGAAGCCCATCTGTTTGCCATCTTGGCAGCGCCAAGGGCAAAGAGGTGGGACGTTATGTCTTTCTCTGCCACTAGGTGGCGCTCGAGTATACGATATGCCTTTGTTTACTAATAGAAACGTCACTTCCATCTTAAGTTTAAGTATTTTACTGCACAAGCAGATAAATAGCAAATTCGGATCTAATTTCTTAAAGGTAGGGTTTTGAAGACTAAAATGGGCGTCGCCAGCCATTGCCATCTTGGCAGCACGTCACTCGGATAATCGAAACCTGTCACTGAAGTGGCCACTCCCTTAATTAAGCAGAACTTTAAGGCTTAATATAATTACAGATGAATTTTTTCATGTCATGAAGGGCAAAATTACTATATATTAAGTAGGATGACAAATAATTCTGGCCGAAATGAAACACTGGGGCCGAAGGGCAAATAACCGAACACTGTTTTTCGAGTTTCTTTTTGCCAATTTTTTTCACGATACCCCTTGCATAAATTCAATAGCCAAAATTAGCTTTTTAAAAAAATACCGGTTTTGGCTTGCTTAATGCAAAGAAACAAATTAATTTAGTTTTTTTTTATATTTCACACTGACCATTTTTTTTTAACATTCTAGCAAGACATTAATACCAACAAATCACAATTAATAAGTTAGTAAAATAATTTTTTTTGGCCATCAGACATCATTCTTGAATCAGGCATGTATTTTTTACTGTAAAATCAGCAGCCTGGCTGAGAAGAGACTTCTTTTAAACATTAGAAAATATTACAGATCCCAATTTTAACACTATGTGTGAATGTTATAATAAATATATTAAAACAGAGCTGTTGTATTGTCTTACTTTTATTTTTTCAGAACAACAGTAAAATTACAATACTAACATTTATGAATGTCGATGGAGTTCTTTCGTTGTCTATGGGATTGACTCCCTTTTGGAGCCAGTCAATGAATTGCAGTTTAAAGGGCAAGTGTTAAAATTCCCCTTTTTATAAGATGTAATATTGGTCTTGGGTGTACCCAGAATGTGTCTGAAGTTTCAGCTTAAAATACCCCACAGATAATTTATTATAACATCTGGAAAATGTAATTTTTGGGGCGTGTCTAAAAAAGAGCTGTTTTGGAGTGTATCGGTTTAAATGCAAATGAGCTGCATATTCCCGCACATCTCCGCATAGCACACCTACAGCAATAAGCAGCCAGTAGAAACAACATGATAGAGCGAAAAAAACGGTGTTCAGCTGTATACATGGGAAGCCAAACACCAAAAAGTGGGACAAAACAGCGCAAGGTTAAAGACCTCGCACCACGCTGACCTGTAATCAGCGCGGCTCAATGGACCAAGCCACGCCACCGACTCGACAGCGCAGGGAGGACGTGTTTGCTAGTGCCACCGAACTATCAGCGCCGCTAACTAATCTTACCAGACAAATTATTATTAATTTATTATTTTTAAATTTAGAATTTATTTTACAATTTTATTATTTTATGTTCGCTCTCACAGACGCGCACACAGTACAGACACGCGCACACAGTACAGACTCATACAGACACGCGCACACACACAGTTACAGACACACACTCGTGCGGAGACGCGGACAGAATCTCGTTGTCAGCGCTGCAGCTGCCCTGTGAATTTATAAATAAAATAGTTTCGCAGCTGAAAAGCTACATGACATTTTTCAGTCCGGGATTTTCAGACCGGGATTGCTTACTAGACATTGTTGACATTACAGCTTCTCGAGAGCTGAGAAAATGGAGGACAGTGTACAACCAAACACAACTCGCTGAGGGCGGATACTACGGTAATGCAGGACTGTCAGTCAGCGGTCATGGGCGGGGCCTAAACATTGTGACGTCACAATGCTAAGAGAATCAAAACGGCATGCCTAATGAGACTGGTTTGGTTTAATGGGGATTAAAAAATAATTAGTGGGTGGATTTTTATCATTGTAGGGTGGTTGTGTTCACACACTTCCAACACACATTTATGTCCAAACACCGTATAAAAGTGGATTTTGCATAACATGTGCCCTTTAAGTCACTTCCGTGTTGGTTTCGAGAGAAAGACTAGAAGGTTGCCGCTTGGTCTCATTCACCGGTGAGAAAACATTACAGTACAAAGCGCATAATATTACAATAATAATGCTTTTCATTCTCGCTGGAACACGCTGATGACGTATGTCGACGCAAACAGGGTACGCAGAGGTATGCAAATATATTTTGACAGGCAGGCAGGACAGCCGATCATAATGTTCGGACCGAACATTTTATGGTCCTACGCCTTCAACAGATGATTATAAATACATATAAATACATTTAGACCACTTAAATGGTGATTGCTATCGGTATATGAAAGATTTTTTAATTTATTTTTTTAATATAATACAGTGGGGAAAAAAAGTATTTAGTCAGCCACCAATTGTGCAATTTCTCACTTAAAAAGATGAGAGAGGCCTGAATTTTCATCATAGGTATACCTCAACTAGGAGAGACAAAATGAGAAAAAAAAATCCAGAAAATCACATTGTAGGATTTTTAAAGAATTTATTTGCAAATTATGGTGGAAAATAAGTATTTGGTCAATAACAAAATTTCATCTCAATACTTTATTATATACCCTTTGTTGGCAATGACAAGAGGTCAACTTTTTTGAATTTCTGTTAGTCTTCACAAGGTTTTCACACACTGTTGCTGTATTTTGGCCCATTCCTCCATGCAGATCTCCTCTAGAGCAGTAATGTTTTGGGGCTGTCGCTGGCAACACGGATTTTCAACTCCCTCCACAGATTTTCTATGGGATTATGGTCTGGAGACTGGCTAGGCCACTCCTGGACCTTGAAATGCTTCTTACGAAGCGATTCCTTCGTTGCCCGGGCGGTGTGTTTTGGGATCATTGTCATGCTGAAAGACCAGCCACGTTTCATCTTCAATGCCCTTTCTGATGGAAGGAGGTTTTCACTCAAATCTCACGATACATGGCCCCATTCATTCTTTGTTTACACGGATCAGTCGTCCTGGTCCCTTTGAGCAGCCCCAAAGCATGATGTTTCCAACCCCATGCTTCACAGTAGGTATGGGGTTCTTTGGATGCAACTCAGCATTCTTTCTCCTCCAAACGACAAGTTGAGTTTTTACCAAAAAATTTTTTTTTGGTTTCATCTGACCATATGACATCCTCCCAATCCTCTTCTGGATCATCCAAATGCTCTCTAGCAAACTTCAGATGGGTCTGGACATGTACTGGCTTAAGCAGGGAACACGTCTGGCACTGCAGGATGTGAGTCCCTGGCGGCGCAGTGTGTTACTGATGGTAGCCTTTGTTACTTTGGTCCAGCTCTCTGCAGGTCATTCACTAGTCCCCCCGTGTGGTTCTGGGATTTTTGCTCACAGTTCTTTGTGATCATTTTGACCCCACGGGGTGAGATCTTGCGTGGATCCCCAGATCGAGGGAGATTATCAGTGTTCTTGTATGTCTTCCATTTTCTAATATTTGCTCCCACAGTTGATTTCTTCACACCTAGCTGCTTACCTATTGCAGATTCAGTTTTCCCAGCCTGGTGCAGGTCTACAATTTGTTTCTGGTGTCCTTTTACACTCTTTGGTCTTGGCCATGGTGGAGTTTGGAGTGTGACCTGTTTGAGGTTGTGGACAGGTGTCTTTTATACGGACAACGAGTTCAAACAGATGCCATTAATACAGGTACCTTTTGTTTTCGAGTGGAGGACAGAGGAGCCTCTAAAGAAGAAGTTACAGGTCTGTGAGATCCAGAAATCTTGCTTGTTTGTAGGTGACCAAATACTTATTTTACCGAGGAATTTACCAATAATTTCTTTAAAAATCCTACAATGTGATTTTCTGGATTTTTTTTTCTCATTTTGTCTCTCATAGTTGATTTACCTATGATGAAAATTACAGGCCTCTCTCATCTTTTTAGTGGGAGAACTTGCACAATTTGTGGCTGACTAAATACTTTTTTGCCCCACTGTATATGTTTTAAGAGGTTAATAAGTGTCTAATGCCGTGGGATCCCCCGATTGGTGGGTTACTGCCGCTTCCGTCCAGCCAGCTGCCAGTTTAATGCATTCCCTACGACTCTTACTGCAATGAAATTAATTGTTTTATTATTATTAATGTATTCTTATGAATGTACTCTTTTATATCATAGGCGTATAAGGGAGGTTTATCCTGAATAATGAGAACAATGGGCAGTATCTCCCAACTGGTGGGTTCTACCTCTTCTCTGGCCCTCATTCCAGCCAGTGGCAAGTGACTCTAAGTTTGACCAAACGTTTCTCTACCACTCTAGCTGCAAAGGACATGCATTACTATTATTTATTAATTATTCCATGAATCTATTCTGTAAGATCATATACGGTTTAGGGGGTTTTATCCTTATTTAAGTGGTCAAATGATCTTGATCCCGACTGTTGCCTACTCTTCAGTCTAGCCAGCTGCTATTGAGCTGCGAGTTTAACGCGTTCCATATGACTCTCACTACAATTTAATTCATTGTTTTATTATTATTAATGCATTCGTGTAACTGGTGGGTTACTGCCGCTTCAGTGCAGCCAGTCATTTTCAGCTCCGAATTGAACGGGTTCCATATCACTCCATAAAACATCGAACATGTAAAAGAATAAAGTCATATGAACAGATGTACAATAAATTTTTTTATTATTATTCCCGTATAGAGTGGAAGGAGAGCAAAACATAAATCTGCCATAAATCAATGGTTCCTGTCAGTGGACTTCCAGCCGCCAGGCAGCCAACCACTGGTAGATCACGTGACCTGCCAGAATCAGACTGCCAGCTGCCAATGGTCGCTGGTGCTGCCAGTCAGTTAGGGATTGAACCCCTAATGGAGTTTAAGTTGGCTTTCTTTTATAGAATTATTAAAAAGCATTGCAGTTTGTCCTGTTGTTGCTGAAATTACTTTTTAATTCACGTTTTAATAGGCATTTTTATGCTTTACATTATTGCATAACATAAATTGTAAAATCATCACAACTATTGGCAGTATCCATACAAATTAGAATGATTTCCTTGGAATGAGAGGCAGCAGAGGCTGGCTGGTTGAGCGTCCAGCGAAGTGTCAGTAAGCAACCAGTCGTGATCATGTTCGTTTGACTGCTGTAATTGGGATAAACCCATCTAAAACGTCAATCATACAAAAGAATAGAGTCATAAGAATATATTTATAATATTAAAATAATGTATTTTCATGCAGCGACAGTGATAGGGAACGCGTTATACTCGCAGCTCAGCAGAGGCTGGCTGGTTGAGCGTCCAGCGAAGTGTCAGTAAGCAACCAGTCGTGATCATGTTCGTTTGACTGCTTTAATTGGGATAAACCCACCTAAAACGTCAATCATACAAAAGAATAGAGTCATAAGAATATATTTATAATATTAAAATAATGTATTTTCATGCAGCGACAGTGATAGGGAACGCGTTATACTTGCAGCTCAGCAGAGGCTGGCTGGTTGAGCGTCCAGAGAAGCGTCAGTAAGCAACCAGTCATGATCACGGTATTTGACTGCTTTTAAATGGGGGGGAAAAAACTAAAACGTCAATCATACAAAAGAACTGAGTCATAAGAATATATTCATAACAATTTGTTTATTGTTCACATTCCGTAGAGCCATCACACAACAACGTACCATGAACCACCGTAAGAGCTAGAAAAAAAATAAATATTGAAAGTTGAAGCACAAGAAAAACAAATCAAACAAACAAACCAACAAAATAAGCATTAATCTAATAGCAAAATCACATACATAAAACAAAGATAATTGTTACCTTGTTCTCCCTTAAACCAGGAGCTAAACTTATGAACCATAAAGTCCATGAATCGACTGTGTACCCGTGCCTTGTTTAGCGTTCCTTGCTTAACATGCTTTCTCAGTGTCTAACCCAATAAGGTATGCACGTCATATATATGTCAAAATTAAAGTCCTTAACCATAACCTATTACATTTAACGAATCAAATCATATACACAAACATACAATACAAATATTGAAATAATTCAAAACCCACAAACAATAAACACACCACATCAGGGTTCGTTACACTCCTACCAAATCATACCAGGAATATAAACATGAATGATTTCCAAATATAAATGCCCTTAAATTCACAGTAAGCAATAATTTTATACAAAGCACAATTTTTAAATCCCTTAAAAAATTATGCTTTAGTCACACTGATTGTTTTCTATTAATAGCACCAGCTTTTGTATTGGCCTTTCAATTACTGACGGTTTGTCAAGACGCTTGCCTTTCATGTCAAGTTTTGAATCACCCAGATGTATTCTGGTTTTTCTAACAAGTCCATCAGAACTAATAGTAGTCTCCTTTACTCTACCCAGTCTCCAGCGATTTCTCGGGAAATCGTCATCCTTTACTATAACAATATCACCAATTTGAATATTTCTCTTAGGAATGTGCCATTTTTGTCGGGCAGATAGATTTGCAAGGTATTCCTTGCGCCAACGACTCCAGAACTGCTCTGATAAATGTTGCACTTGTCGCCATCTTTTTCGGGCATATACATCTTCCTTAAACTTTCCTGGTGGGGGTAAAGCAGCAGTTGACTTTAGTGTGAGTAGATGATTAGGAGTGATTGGTATTAAACTCTCAGGGTCAGTTAAATAATCAACAGCAAGCGGTCTGCTATTTACAATCGCCATAGCTTCATAAAAAAAGGTTCGTAAAGAAGAATCGTCCAGTCTTGCTGAATGAAGCGCGAGTATAGAATTTAAAACGGACTTCACTGTCCTGATCTGACGTTCCCATACTCCACCAGTATGACTAGCATGTGGCGCATTCATCACAAAGTCACATTGTTTTTCAGACAAAAATGCAGTCACCCTTTCTGTGTCAATTTCCCCGAGTGCCTTCTTGAATTCATTCTTTGCACCCATGAAGTTTGTTCCTTGATCAGATCTAATTTGCTGTACAGTGCCTCTGATAGCAATGAAGCAGCGTAGAGCATTAATAAAGGAGTCCGTTGTCATGTCTGTGAGTATTTCGATATGCACAGCACGAGAACACAAGCAGGTTAAAAGTAGGCCATACCTCTTACACATACTTCTTCCCTGTTTAACAAGAAATGGTCCAAAACAATCCATACCGGTGTACATGAATGGAGGTGACGGATTTACTCGTTCTGATGGCAAATCAGCCATTTTCTGCACCTCAGTAGATCTCCTAAGTTTTCTACATGCAACACATCTTTGGATGTAGGAAGCAACAGCTCTACTAATTCCTGGAATCCAATAACCATGAGATCTAATCTCGTTAATGGTGAATCCTTTTCCTTGATGTTTGACCTTTTCGTGAAAATGTGCAATAATCATTCTCGTGACAGGGTGATTCTTTGGAATAATAGCAGGATATTTTGAAGACTCTGGATAATCAGAATGGTGAAGCCTACCTCCCACTTTAAGCACCCCATCTCCATCAATGAATGAGTCAAGAGGATACAATTCAGAGTGAGATGAAACACTCAGTCCCTTTTCCAACTTCTTTAATTCATCTTTATAGACATAACTTTGCAAGCATTTAATGATATGCAATTCAGCTTTCTGTCGTTCTAGCACAGTACTTGGGTGACTTGACTTATCTTTATTGACTCTCCTCATAAGTCGAGCAACAGCTCTAACCGCTCGTGACCATGAAGAAAATTTAGACAAGCAATCAACCAAATTCACTTTATCAGTGGCTTCTGTTTTAAAAACTTGAGCAATCTTTATCTCTGGGTCTTCCAAGGAGAGTTCTAAATTTACCTCTACTGCCTTTGGTAAATCTTTCTCCCATAAGAACTTTGGGCCAGAGAACCAGGTTGATGACAGCAATCCATGAACATTTAGACCTCTTGAGGCATGGTCGGCGGGATTTTCCTCAGAAGGAACATACCTCCATTGTTGTGAAATTGTATTAAGCTGTATCCTTCGTACATGATTTGCCACGAAAGTATGAAATTACGTCCTCATTTTATTACCCCAATAACCACTTTTGAACTGTCCAAAGTTCTAACATCAACTAATCGAGCTCACTTTTAAGCACACTGCTCGCTTCAACTGAGACAACTGCAGCTGTTAATTCTAGTCTGGGAATCGTTATGACCTTCAGAGGCGATACTCTTGATTTTCCCATTACTAAAGTACAGTGAACATCCCCATCCATGTTGTAGAGTCTCAAGTAGGAGCACTGACCATACCCGAGAGTGCTAGCATCTGAGAAATTATGCAATTCCGCCTTGACAATTTTCCCGAAATTGTTAGGTGCATAAGTTCTCGGTATACTTATTTCTTGCAACTCAGAAAGATTTTGTTTCCACTGCTCCCACCGTAATTGAAGTTCCCTTGACAAGGAATCATCCCATCCAGTACCGCGCTTGCATATTTCCTGCAAAATTCTCCTTCCATTAAGAAGAATAGGCGCTATAAATCCTAACGGATCATATACTGAGGCAACTGTAGATAGTATTCCACGACGAGTAGCAGGTTGTTGCTGCAACTTTACGTTGAACTTGAAACAATCTAAATCCCTTTGCCACTGTATTCCAAGAGCTCTTTCCAATGGCAACTCAAATGCAAAATCCAAATTTTTAGCATCAGATGCAAGTTCAGATATAGGAAGACTATCCAAAACAGCCCCATCATTTGACATGAATTTGTGCAGTCGTAAACCACCCGTTGCACAAAGTTTCCTTGCTTCATCAGCAGCCTTAATTGCCTTCTCGGTATCTTCCAAACTAGTTACTCCATCATCCACATAAAAATTCCTCAATATAAACTCTGAACCTAGAGGATATAAATGGCCATTCTTGCTTGCAATATGCTTCAAACCAAAATTTGCACACCCTGAAGATGAAGCGGCACCAAAAATATGAACCTTCATTCGAAATTCAAGAGGGGTTTGATTGAATTCCCCGTCTTTCCACCAAAGGAAACGCAGATAATCTCTGTCAGACTCATTCACATGAAATTGGTGATACATTTTTTCCACATCACACATAAGAGCGATGGGATGTTGCC
The DNA here is from genome assembly GCA_018155175.1 of Sinocyclocheilus anophthalmus. Classification (NCBI taxonomy): domain Eukaryota; kingdom Metazoa; phylum Chordata; class Actinopteri; order Cypriniformes; family Cyprinidae; genus Sinocyclocheilus; species Sinocyclocheilus anophthalmus. Next base: position 8,941 of record JADLZN010009418.1, on the reverse strand, counting down.
GGAATCTGATCAGAATGCCATTCAAATTATTTATCATGTCAGGACCTTGAAGCAAGTAATCGTTCAATGAATAACCGTTATACCTTGCTGAACAATCGAATACCACTCGCAACTTGTTTGGCTTTTTTGGATGGAAGACACCGTGGTGAGGCAAATACCATGTTTCTCCTTTTTTGCCGCAGTCATTTACTTCCTCTGCATCCCCTCTTTGAATGATTTCACTCATAAATTCCTTATACTGCTCCTTATACTGTTCGTCTTTCGACATCCTTCTCTTGAGATGGTCAAGCCTAGCCATAGCCAATTGCTTGTTACTCCGTAGAATAGGTCTTTTCTTAAAAGGTAATGGCATCTCATAATGCCCATGCATATTTTTATGAATGCTTTCCTTCAATTTATTGAGAAAAAGAATGTCATCTTGAGATACCTTTGTTCTCTCTTCTTCATTAATGTCCTTGAAGTCCCTCTCAAGAACACGAATTACATCTGATGGAGTGACAGGAGGAAGTTCCTTGGCCGCAATGCGATGACATAGACTGCTTTCTTTAGGCAAATCAAAACGTGGAGATGAACATCCTACAATGCTCCACCCCAAATCAGTTTGCACAGCAAAGGGCTCATCATCTTTTCCAACAATTACCTTTCGAGGAGCAATTGACCTAGGGCAATTGTAGCCTATTAGCAGACCAATTTCACAGTCCTTTAATGACGGTACCTTATCCACAATACTCAACAGATGACTCCATTTCTTCGCGACCTCACAGGTAGGAATATGATCACGATTCACAGGTATGTAATCTCTGGTATAAGCAGGAGGGAGGTCAATAAAACTACCCGATTCATATGCTCGCACTTGCAACCCTGACACTCTCTCACTTTCCACAATTGTATCTTTACCAAGCATAGTAGTTAATTTCAGTTTTACTGGACTTGATTGTGCCTTAAGGGCATTACTTACTCCTTGATCAACAAAGGTGGTATCGCTTTGAGAGTCCAACAGAGCATGCACAAGTCTTTCATAGTTAGGATTGTGCTTTGTTGATATCCATACAGGCAAAATCATTGAAGTATTTGCAGTCTGCCCTTCTCCAGCCACACTCAGAGTTACTGCATTTGTGCTGCTATTAAGAATACTTTGGAAAGACTCTGCTACAGATTTTGACTTCATTCTTCTTATAAAGTTGCTGTCATGCAGACATGAAGGATGCTTTCCTTTACAAATATCACATACAAGGCGATAACGACATTCATTTGCAATATGTCCTGATTTTAAGCATCCATAACAAAGTTTTCGCTCTTGAATGAATCGTCGGCGTTCCTCCAATGATTTACTACAGAAGTCAGAACAGTTATTAAGCTGATGATCACCTTGCTGACACAACAAACAGGGAGCTCTATTCACTGGTTTCATTGATTTCTGACCTTCACATTTCGTTTGAGTGTTAAAAGTTTGAGCCTTATTCCTTTTGGTCTCCTTCAAAGTGAGTTTGTCAATAACGGGACTCAAAGCGTGAAGAGCTTGAAAAGAAGTTACCGGATTACAAGCAGTATCTGCCTCTGCTGACACAAATACGCAGAAATCATTAAAGTCTGGGAATTCTTGATTTTGACTTAGAGTTTGTGTGACTTGTCGATTCCATCGACTGGCTGCCCAGTCAGGTAGTTTCTGAACAAGTTTTTGGTTTTCTTGATAATCGTTCAGAATTTGAAGACCTCTGACATGAGGGATGGCATTTTCACATGCACTGAGAAAGTCAGAAAAGTTTCGAAGACCTATTGCATCCTTTGAGTGAACTTTAGGCCAATTAGCCAATTTCTCTCTAAAAGCCCTTTGAATGGCAAATGGCTGATCATAACGACAATTCAATTTCTCCCAGGCATCATGATAAGCTTCATCATCGGTTCTAAAGAAAATACCCTCCAAAGCTTTACTTACAGGCCCGCTCACATACCTCTTAAGATAGAACAGCTTTTCGGCAGAAGAGATGCATTTTCCTTCAATAAGTGCAATAAATGAGAATTTCCACTCAATAAATCGAATAGGATCTCCTGTAAAAACTGAAGGTTCCGGTACTGGCAACCGACTCATAGCTAGACTGTCTTGAAAGACTGAAGCTGAAATGGGCATTCCTGATACTGTTTGAGAAGCTTTAATATTTAAATCCACTTTAGGCAAATTCTGAGACACATCTTGCTTCCTTTTAAGATTTACCTGAGGAATGTCTTGCTCCTCTTTGATCTTGCCACAATCTGAAAAGGAGCACGTGGTTTCTTTAACAATCTCTTTGTCATAGACCTCTAATTTAGCTTGCGCAGCTCTCACGTCCTTTTGTGCTTGTATTCGCTGCAATTCTTTTACTTCAGCCTCAATAACTCTTCTGTGCTGCTCTTCCAACTGCTGTATCCTTTCCTTATGTGTTTCTTCTTCTAATAAAGAATCATAAACAGCTTGCTTGGCCGCTAAATCTGCAGCAGCATCTACTCGTTTGGCAGCTAGACTTGAAACAACAGAGCATTGGCTGGAATGACTACTAGCCCCTTGACTAATACGTGAAACAGTCGACCCAAAAACCGAGCATGCATATTTATGATCTAGCAATGTTCGAAGACGCCCTTTTTCCTTCTCAGCGTCAAAATCTCCATCCACCCCTGATATCCTCTCATGAATGATTTTAATAATATCAGCTGTGACCGCTTCACATGCATCAATTTTTCGTCTCATTTCCATAGTGGGTGGTACACGCTGCCTAAATTCATCATACACACTCAGAATATTATTCCTTGCTGCCTCCAAATCATCAATTACCATAACCAACTGCGCCACTGCAATATCAGTTTTAAGACGTTCGCGAGCTCTACGGGCCTCAATTTTCCACTTATCATACAAATGAGTAATCCTTTTCTCTTTTTTTTGTGACTCCTCTTGTTGGTATGCTTGCATTTTTTCGGTAAGAACAGGAGAGTGCGTTTTGAGCGACGTATACTTTCACTCTGAGTTTCAACACAATCATCACTTTGCTTATTCAAATCGTTTGCACCTGCATCTGGCTTCGACATTTTCTCTTTGCATTTAGACTTCAAAGAAAATAACAGCAATATTCACAACTAATAGGCAGTCAATTTGATAATCATGAACGGGATGTAAATTCAACACCTCTTTTCTTACTCATTAAAATGTCAACTCTTAAATGTGAAATTGATTAATATTCAGTTCATTAGTAAAGAGAACATACGCCACAGTGTTCATTACAGGTATAAATACTAACGTAAAGGCAACAAAGTAAGTTCGTCCTTTCAGAATTCATCCGATTAACACAGTTCAATTCATCGTACTCACTGCGGTCCATTCAAACAAACTGGCACTTTCCCCTTTCTTATCCAGTCCATCTGATCCGTTTGCTTGCCACACGTTGAGCTGAGTCCTTTAATCGAAACTTGATCGATCTTCAAACCATGACGAGCGCACTGCTCCCAACGCGGTCGACATCAAAGTCAAAAGGAAGTACCTTCTTTACCAAGCGAACCATCCCCTGAAGCAGCTCGTCACATCGACAAGGATCACCGGATCGATGAATCAAGCTCTTACTGTAGCGTCCTGGTTAATAAACGGCCAACTCTTTCAATGAGGATTCACCGTTTGTGTATTGTTCACATTCCGTGAGCCATCACACACAACGTTCCATGAACCACCGTAAAGAGCTAGAAAAAAAAAAAAAACTAAATATTGGAAAGTTGAAGCACAAGACAACAAATCAAACAAAAAACCAACAAAATAAGCATTAATTAATAGCAAAATCACATACATAAAACAAAAATAATTGTTACCTTGTTCTCCCTTAAACCAGGAGCTAAACTTATGAACCATAAAGTCCATGAATCGACTGTGTACCCGTGCCTTGTTTAGCGTTCCTTGCTTAACATGCTTTCTCAGCGTCTAACCCAATAAGGTATGCACGTCATATATATGTCAAAATTAAAGTCCTTAACCATAACCTATTACATTTAACGAATCAAATCATATACACAAACATACAATACAAATAATGAAATAATTCAAAACCCACAAACAATAAACACACCACATCAGGGTTCGTTACAGAGAGTGATAGGGATACTCGCAGATCTACAGCGGCTGAGACTGCCAGCCACCAGCCCGCCACTGAATCAGACTGGCAGCTGCCACCAGCCATTGGCAGGTCACATGACCTGTCAGTGGCGGCCCCTGCCAGCCAGTTGAAGATTGAACCCCCACTCCAAAATCATCACAATTAAAAGAACCAAAAAAACTACTTCAGTCTGTGTGCATTGAAATAATTTAATACACGAGATTCAGAATTTGAGTTGAATTACTGAAATAAAAAAAAACTGAACTTTTCCACGACATTCTAATTTGAGATGCACCTGTATTTGGCTGTTATAGTTTTAGCTGTAATGTCTCAGTTCACCGCTAGAGGGTCTCAAGTATAAGCTATGGGTTTCTCCACAGCTAGAGAGCATGTTAATTCAAAGTTATGGTTTTCTCTGCCACTAGGTGGCTCTCGAGTATAGGATATGCCATTGTTGATTAACAGAAGCCTCACTTGGGTCTTAATTTTCGGTAGCAGAATAATAGCGAAATTGTATCCATTTCCCTAATTTAAACTTTCCCTGTTCTGCAGTGTAATCACTTATGTTTGTGGTTTCATGCATTAGATCACACTACTTTAATTTAAGTTTAAATTAAGCAGTTGGCGGGACATTGTAAAACACAGCAACAATTGCTAGTGATACAAGTTACTCCGGATAAGTACTCACTTGCAAAGAGCCACACTGAAATAGAGCAGGCTTAGTGAGTTCTCAAGTGCTCCGATCATGTTCAGTCTCAGCTCGGTGATTTTATCAGTCAGTAGATGTTTAAGACGAGCATGTGGTTGTCAACCAATGAAACCATTGCAGTTTCGGGAAAAATTTCGTTCATCAACCAATCAAACAATGGTGTCTGAAACATTTTCTCAATCTACAAAAAGCAGCAATAATTGTATGAAAAATCCGCGAAACTTTTGCAACATCTTTATGTAATCCCACTTTTTCTTTACAAAAAGGATTGTAGTTAAGAACTGTAATGTTTACATTTCAAGTAAGTTTACTAATAGCTTATCAGCCAAAAATGGAGATACACTAATTCAATACACACAATTTCTCACATATAATTCTAATTTTAATAAAATATATTACCTGAAAAATGTTTAAGTATCTGCACTAGTAAGCTTAGGAGTATGTAGCAGATCACAAGACTCATTAGATATGTTCTATGCATAAAACTAAAATGTAATAATATTCACACAAGACCATTCTAAAATATTCTTTCCAGCATTTAGCACAAACGTGAAATATAAAAACCTTTTGTTATTCAATTAAAAGCTTTGTTTGTTAGATTATACATTTCAGGTTGTACCTTACCCTCTGCAAAGCGGACAAATCTTTTACACACGTTCATTAACTTAAAGCTTATTTTAATAAAAAGCTATGTAAAGTTCTTGCAAATGTGTCAAAATAACTAAGAATAAGACACTCAGAAACTTGCTTGCATGTCCATTAAGCCAGAATAATTTATTAAACACAGAAATTAAATATTTTTTAGCCTTTTTTGTCATTTTACTTTTGTTCTTTAATTTTTTTATTTTTTTTTTAAATAAAACAAAGCCAGAACAAACTTAACACTGTGGAGAGCAAAAGGACATTTGAAGTGTGCAAACCATGCATTAAATAGCATGACTCTGAAGTGCTGTTTTCTTTTCCTCGTTCTCTGGAACAACCCTCACAGACCTTCAGTGAGCATGCCTGTAAAATTGAAATAAAATCGGTCAACATTTCTGTGCGACACTCGTATACGCTACTAATTGGCCTTGCACGATTAAGACCAAATATTGTGACAAAAAAATGCTTGTAGATTACCCGCCTTACAAAGCTCCCTCACTTTGCCGACAGTTCCTTGGCTTGATGAGCCTGAAGCACCGCTACAGCCTCTTCAACCTAAACAGTGCAGAAAAGTGCAACGATCAAACAAAACCTGATCTTTGAGACTAAATGTCGAGTACACGTTTTGAGCAGGTGAACCTTGGAGTGCATGGACTCTGGAGACTCGAGCATGTGCAGTAGTTCAGAGTTGTCAATCTCCAGCAGCATGCCTGTGATCTTTCCCACAAGAGTAGGATGCAAGGCCTGGATAAGTGGATACAGCCGCTCACCTGTATGGGATGCAAACAGTTTGGTCATTTTACTCATGTTACGAAGTAGGACATAGATTGTGTGCTATATTCCAAGTCTTCTGAAGTCATATGCTAACTACCTGTACTTTACACTAATAGACCCTGTAAAGTTGGCACTGTAGTTTTTTCCTACTTCACTTAAAGGGGAATGCACAAGAATTAATTTGTTCCACTGGATGAAATTAACAGTATACAGGAAAAGCGTTATTAACAGTACGTCTCGTAGCGCCTCTACTGGGTATTGTTCATTCAAGTTTAGGATGCAAGTGATATAAAATGATTCAAGCTCACATCTTTAAACCTTTAAGTGATCGCGTGTGCACGTTTCGTACCCAGGAGTTGTTTCTGCTCTTTTAAGGGTGCAGCTGCCAGCATTGAGGCAGTAAGGGGCTCCTGTCCTCTCACATGAACCGCCGGCTCTGTATTCGGTACTACCTAAAGAAATAGTACAAGACAGTTAGTTATATGTCTCTATTTAGTGCTCCTTAGTGTCAAATCATCACATTGCAGTGGCCAAAAACGTAACTTTTACTTTATGTAGTTGTGCTTAAATTGAAGGGTTTTTTTTTGCTTTTCTGTTGACAATTTTTACAGTGTTCTTGTATTTACAGAGACAGTCAGCAAAGTTCACACTGCGAGAGGGGGGTAAACTGGGGCCCCTGGACTGTGTTATACTGGGATGCTGCTACATCATAAATAAATGGTGAATAAAATGCCTCCACACTGTCAATTCACAAAGTTTGATATACGTGCACGTTTTAGGCACTTTCTATGTACGTCAAAAATACTTTTTTAAATCCAGCTTAATCTTAATTACGTTTAACGATTAAAAATTGTTCAAAAATGAGGAACGCTTCACGAATTTGCGTGTCATCCTTGCGCAGGGGCCATGCTAATCTTCTCTGTATCGTTCCAATTTTAGTATATGTGCTGCCGAAGCAAGCACGAACAAGTGGTCTAGACGTCTGCTATTTATAGCAGTGTCTCCGGGAAAGTCTTCTCGAAGGTGGTGAGTGGTTAAACCATGATTTAGTCATTTACCAGGACAATACAAGCACATTTGAGTTGCTGCAACATACAGATGCAAGTATTCACACTCATTTCTGATCCTTTAAACTGTTGTTTGGTGTAATTTATGTTTTTCTACCAAGAAACAGGCAAGCCAGCGGATCAGGGCGGCCCTCTAGCCAGTAGGATTGGCTCTCAGTGCTGACGCATTCAGGTCATGTGATCCGCCCCCCTCCCCCAGCACTGCAGCTCCCAACCCCCAACATCAGGACTGCTCTCGTGACTCGTGTGAGACCATTACACCAGAAGCCGAAGCATCCAAAGGTCTTTGCTTTATATTTAACTTCTTTTGTAAATTTAGAGGCTACAATGCCTCCATCTGCCACAAACAGGATCTCCTAATCAGCAAAAACAGATGTTTCTGGCCTTAAGATATAGCACAATTCACTACAAAAATAGAGCACAATGTTGTGTCTGAAATGTATGTACATTAGCAAGGTCATTTAATGATTCCTTAATGTGAACCTACTACTTTTTATTTTAATGTTATGAAATCTACACATTACATTACAGTGAAACAAAGACAAGTTGTCAAGTTTTATTAAAAGGTAAGTGAGCCAACATGTTAGCCTTTTGTCACTGTTCATGTTTCCCAGCACAGCTCCACACAACTCTACATTATCTACATTACAGCAGCTTCCCTCGCTCACTTAAGACCATTACATACAGAGACAGACATCAGATCCTCCACAAATCTACAGAAACTTGATAGCTTGTTTTGGTTGCTTTAGTTTAAACTGTAATGTCTCAGTTCACCGCTAGAGGGTATAAAAGTTATGTCTGGATCATAGACTGAATAAAACATGGACGTAGTGTCCGTGACTCATGTCGGATCTGCAAGAGCATTTTGAAGCCAGCTGTGCCCATCTTGGCAGCAGCGCAAGGGCAAAGAGGGGGAAGTGTTATGGCTGTTCTCTGGATCAGGTGGCGGCTCGAGTATACGATATCGCTTGTTTACTAATACGAACGGTACTTCCCGTAAGTTTAAGTATTTTACGATAAAGAGGATAAATAGCAAATTCGGATTACTTTCTGAAGAGTAGGTTTTTTGAAGCTCAAAGTGGGCGGAGCCTGCCATTGCCATCTTGGCAGCACGTCACTCGGATAATCGAAACCTGTCACTGAAGTGGCCACTCCCTTAATTAAGCAGAACTTTAAGGCTTAATATAATTAAACGGATGAGTCGGTCTGAAGGGCAAAATACTATATAGTATAGAGGGATGCACAATAAATTCTGGGCCCCGAAATGAATACATGGGGCCGAAGGCCAAATTACTCGAAACGGTTGTTTTGAGTTTCTTTTGCCAATTTTTTTTCACTATTGCATAAATTAAATAGCCAAAATTAGCTTTTTACCGTTTTGGCTTGCTTTTCAAAGAAAAAAAATTTATTTCGTTTTTTTTATATTTCACAGTGAACTTTTTTTTTTACATTCTAGCAGACATTATACCAACAAATCACAACGGACTAACGGTTAGTAAAATAATAATTTTTAGCCATCAGACCCCCATCTTGAATCAGGCATGTATTTTTTTTACTGTACAATTAAAAGCAGCCTTGCTGAGAAGAGATTTTTAAAACATTAGAAAATATTATAGATCCCAATTTGAACACTATGTGTGTAG
>JADLZN010009417.1:0-91964 GCA_018155175.1 Sinocyclocheilus anophthalmus | reverse complement strand
ACCTGAAACCTAGCCTTCCCAAGCCTAGTGACCAATGCCTAGACAGGCTAATCTCTCTCTAAAAAAAAAGCCAATAAGAATATAGTTTCACATACAAACCATCGGACCTCAAATCTTCCTCAACCTCAAGCAGCACTCGCTGACGGAACGTGATGCTGGATCAGGATTATCGGGCAGTGACTTTCAAGTTGCAGTTTGATTCGCTGGTCCGGAGCAAGTTCAGCCAAAAACTTTGCGTTCCCAGATCCAGTTGACTTTCAGATCGAACATGACAAAGTCTGCATACCAAAATCAACATCGAGAGATCAAATAAACAACAAGGACCTCATCGCTAAAAAGATCAAAATCTAGCACTGAACCAACACTTACCCAAAACCTACCACTCGTAGACTTATGGACTTGAAACCTAGCCTTTCCAAACCGAATATCCAAAGCCCAGTTAGGCTAATCTCTTAGAAGGGTACAAAACAAAACAAAACCAACAGGAATATCCTTTTCTCAATCTCCCTACCTCCTGGTCCTCCACATTCTCAGCCCAACGCCCAAAAAGGCTGTTCTCCTGGAAAGGAGAGGGATCAATGCTTTCCTGGTATAGTCTAACAGGCGTAGGCCCGTGCACGCATCCTCAGTCCCCCTACTCCAAACCTTCCTAGACGGGCGCTAGGTCGGGGGGAGATAGGAGCGAAAAGCTGTTGTTGGTATTTTTTCAAAAACCTAAACCCTTTCCAGAGGCCAGCGGACTTTGACATTACAATTTACGCACAGGATCCTTTTTAGGAGGCTGTGTTTTGAATGCAATTTAATAACTCGCTCCCTCGATGTTCCTTCCGTTTCTTCTATGGGGAGGGGAGAAGTGGGAGGGGGATGCGAACATCAAGAAAAGACAGGCTTTTTGGATTGGGGTTGGTCCCCCAGACAGGCCTAACCTCCAGGTGTTCGCCAGATCTAAAGGAAATGTATTAGCATTGAATACAAACTTCTAAAAATTTTACTCTCTTACCTCTAGACATGCAATAATTGTCGGCCAAACCCAGACCAGGATTCAGGACATGAATTTCCAGGGGCTATGGTGTAACGTACAATAACAAAGCAACTATGACACCACATTGGCACAAAGTCTCACCTACCAAAATCAACATTGATAGATCAAATAAACAACAAGGACCTCATCGTTAAAAAGATCGAAATTTAGCACTGAACCAACACTTACCCAAATCCTACCATTCGCTGAACTATGGACCTGAACCCTAGCCTTCCCAAACCTAGTGACCAATGCCCAGGCAAACTAATCTAAAAAAACCAATAAAAATATAGTGTTACATGCAAACAATCGGACCTCAAATCTTCTTCAACTTAAAACAGCACTCGCTGACGGAACGTGATGCTGAATCAGGATTATCGGGCAGTGACTTTCAAGTTGCAGTTTGAATCGCTGGTCCGGAGCAAGTTCAGCCAAAAAACTTTGCGTTCCCAGATCCAGTAGACTTTCAGATCGAACACGACAAAGTCTGCATACCAAAATCAACATCGAGAGATCAAATAAACAACAAGGACCTCATCGCTAAAAAAAAAAGATCGAAATTTAGCACTGAACCAACACTTACCCAAAACCTACTGCTCGTAGACTTATGGACCGAAACTGCCTTTCCAACCGAATATCCAACGCCCATTCGGCTAATAATCTACTAGAAGGGAAGAAACCAAACCACCACAAAGAATATCCTGTTCTCAATCTCCCCGCACCCCACCCCCTCCTGCGTTCTACACACAGCAGTAGCCCCCCAGACCCAACGCCCAATCACGGCTGGCGACTCCTGAGAAAGGAGACGACCCCCCCCGCGACCCTAACATTCAAATGCTTTCCGGTATACGCGACAACCCCACACAGGAGTCCACGCCCAGTGCACGCATCATCCCCCCACGATTCCCTACTCCAAACTTACTAGACGGGTGCCCCATAGGTCGGGGGGAACGTTGTAATTGTTTCAAAACCTAACCTAACCCCAACCTAACCCTAGTGACCAAAAGCCAAGACAGGTAATCTCTATCTAAAAAAGCCAATATAGAATAAGTTTCACATGCAAACCATCGGACCTCAAATCTTCCTCCACTTCAAACAGTACTCGCTGACGGAACGTGATGCTGGATCAGGATTATCGGGCAGTGACTTTCGAGTTGCAGTTTGATTCGCTGGTCCGGAGGAAGTTCAGCCAAAAACTTTGCGTTCCCAGACCCAGTTGATCTGCAGACCTAAATGGCAAAGTCTTGCCCTACCAAAAAGCAACATCCTAAAAAAAGATCCAATTAGCCTGCGGAACCAACACTTACCCAAAACCTACCGTTAGTATACTTAGTTCAGTCAAGAACTTCGCATTTCTAGATCTTGTTGGATCTAAATCGAACCCTGGACCAACCCTCGCCCAAAACCTAACCACTGTAGCCCTGTGGGCCAGACATCTTTTGGCCTGGCTCTACATAGGCCTAACCCAGTACCGAACACTGCCCTAAATTTAACCCCTATGGATTGATGGGCAAATAACTTCGTTGTTTCCTATGACCTTGACCAGAAATAGAGTCTGGTTCCATACGCTGCCCTAAATCCTACCTATTGTAACCATATGGACAAGATATCTTACTTTTTCCACCATTGTGCCTAGGCCCGATGCCCAGAAGGCATCTCCCAGACAGGAGTTGATCAACAGCCTAAGTGGTATAATCTAACATGCGTGGGCCCGTGCACCTCTCCTCAGTCTCCCTATTCCAAACCTACCTAGACGGGTGCTAGGTTGGGGGGAGCTGTTGTACTATTCAAAAACCTAACCCTAACCCTAAAAAGATCTAAATTTAGCCCTGAACCAACACTTACCCAAAACCTACCATTCGCTGGACTATGGACCTGAAAAACCTAGCTTCCCCGACCTAGTGACCAATGCCCAAGACAGCTAATCCTATCTAAACAACCCAAAAGCAAAAGCATCTACGTCCCGTTACATGCAAAACCATAGGAAATAAAATTACGCACAGGATCCTTTTTGGAGGGTTGTTTTCAAATGTAATTTGTATCTCGCTCCCTCCCATGTCTTCTTCCTATTTCTGTGGGGGGGAGACGTGGGAGGGAGATGCGAACCAAGCCCAGACAGGCTTTTTGGATGGCGGGTGGCCCAGACAGGTCTAACGCCTCCAGGTTCGCTAGACATAAATTTGGTAACCTATTTAGCATTTGGATACAGACTTCTAAAATATTTGTACTCTTTTATATATTGCAATATCAGTGGACCAGGAACTTCCTCAAATCCTTTTATCATCTACGAACTCTGCAATGCCGCTGGCCTCGTTGTAAATAAATATTAGCTTCGAACCATCAGATCTGGAATCTTCCTTGGCCTCAAACAGCACTCGCTGACGGAACATGATGCTGGATCAGGATTATCGGGCAGTAACTTTCGAGTTACGGTTTGATTCGCTGGTCAGGAGCAAGTTCAGCCAAAAACTTTGCATTCCCAGATACAGTTGATTTTCAGATCTAACATGGCAAAGTCTGCCTACCAAAATCAACATCGATAGATCAAACAAACAGCAAGGACCTTGTCACTAAAAGATCTAAATCTAGCCCCGAACCAACACTAACCCAAAACCTACTGGTTTGTTTTTGGCCTGGCTCTACATAGGCCTAACCCGGTACCAAACACTGCCCTAAATTTAACCCCTATGGATTGATGGGCAAATAACTTCGTTGTTTCCTATGACCTAGACCAGAAATAGAGTCTGGTTCCATACGCTGCCCTAAATCCTACCTATTGTAACAATATGGGCAAGATATTCTACTTTTTCCACCATTGTGTCTAGGCCCGATGCCCAGGATGCATCTCCCAGACAGGAGCTGATCAACAGCCTAAGTGCTATAATCTAACATGCGTGGGCCCGTGAACCTTTCCGTAACCTTTCCCAGTCTCCCTATTCAAACAGGCGGAGAAGGGTGCTTTAGGTTGGGGGGGGAAGAGATGCTGTTTGTACTCTTTGCAAAAATCCTTGAACCCTAACCTAACCCTAAACCCTAACACACGAAACTCTCAACGGAAAAAAAAATAAACTAAAGTAAAGAAATAGAAATAAAGTTTGACGAGACCAGGTGGCGTTTCTCCTCATGGTTTTGGAGGAGCTGGCGTGCAAGCCAGAGCATGCTCAAAAAGGCACTAAGAAGCGCTGGCTAAAAAGCATATAACTAAAAAGCCGCCTGGCTTACCTAAAACGCAATCTAACTAAAAAGCATATGGGACTAGAAGCGAAAAAAGCAACTTCTAGACAGTTTTTTTTTTTTAAATAAGTAATTTTTAAAAGATAGAACACAAAAAAGAAAAGTTTGATGGTTTTTTTGTGCTGAGTATTTGTAAACCCCCCGGGCGTTTAACACCCACAAATGGTATTGTGCCCTCGACCCCCAAATTTAGTCGGGGGTTGTTGCAAAGTTCCCTATTCATAAATCAAATGTTCTTTTATCAGTAACATGGTCCGCGTTTTTCCCGCTCTTGCAGAGTATAGTTTGAACATGATTTCTATAACAAGAGTATGATACATTTAACAAAGAATTGATTGGAAGAAATGTTTCAAGCAAGAAGATTCAAACTCGCACATACCAAACATGAATACGAACCATTAAGCGATTCAATGGTTATTAAAAATACATACACAATAAATGATTAAGACATGATAAGTCACATGTGGGTTACATACACGATATGGGGGTGACATACATAGATGGAGTTATGCATAGAAAATATTAGTTGAACAAATAAGTACTTTTTAGTTGTCATTTGATGCATGGAAAGGCAGTTCTTAGCCATTTCTGTGAATGTATGAAGACCAGATATTAAGAGGTCTGTAAGGAATCTCTGAAAGTCTGTTCTTTGTCTCCTAGGTGGGGGGAAAAGTCAATCCGAAGATATTGTGATCACTATCACATGTTTCCATGTGCTGGTCACGCTGTGCAACTCTTTTGACCATTATTCTTGATAACTTGCCAATTTCTCCTTGGAATTGTCAATAAGTGTTCTTTTGTTTTAATGTTGAAAGCTGTTCTGTGAAAGAGTTGGTTAGCTTCAGCTTGCTTCAGACTGGCTAGGGTCTGATTTATGACATCCTGTTGTCTTGGGCCTCTTGTGGAATTTTTGTGCTCCTAATGTTTCAACCATGTTTTGACCAAATCTTAGATTGTCTGATTCGGTCTGATATCCTACAACTTTATAAATGCTTTATATTATTTTATTTATAGTTCCTATTTGTATCTTTTAGTAATTCGGCTTCTTGATTTAAAGTATATAGCCAGTACCTCACCTTTGTTTTGTTTTGTTTTACTATATATATTGTAGTTTTGCTGTTCTGTTGGTTGTTTACAATTTTCCATATAAATATACATATTAAAAAATTGTAGATATCAAGAATAAATAAATATATTGTGTGTGTGTTAGAACTTTAGATTATATACAAAAGTCAAATATAACATAAACAAAAAAACAAAACGATCAAAATTATTCATTTTTTTTTTATTCAGACTGTTGACTTTTCACTGGTCCTCCTGATGAGTTTTTTCACGTGATTTCTCATTTTTTCTACAAGATATTGCTTGAACGTGGCTTTTATTCCCGCATGAGTCCCAGACGCCCCTGGAAACTCTTTCGTTGAGCACCGTCGCCGCGTTCATCTCCAGGTTTCTCCGATCTTACAGAAATATCAGGAGGTTGTTTTTAGCTCTCACATGACTTGACTTCTATTGAGAGAACCTGCCAAACAGTTAAGAGGCTTAAAGCGCGCTCACCTTTGATTTTCAGCTGGTCCTTCATGTATCTGAAGAAGGCCTGCTGCCTTTCAGTCAGCTTCTCACGGGCATCGGATCTTTCTGTCCAGAATGGCTCCAGGATCTTGTCCAGCTCTTCAGACCGTCTCTGCTTCCGTTCTGGAGTCCAATCTGGTGAGGAAGCTGGTCTCGTCTAGCCTCCGAAGTGGGCAGAAGCACTGCTGCCCTTTTCTTCCAGCTGCTTCCTCAACTCCTCAATCTCTTGGTCTTGGTCTGCTATGTATGACTTTAAAAAATCAAGGTCAGCCTTAACTGCAGCCATGTCACTGATCACCCTGTCGTTTACTGTTTCTTGGAGGTCTCTGTGTGTTTCCATCACATCAGAAAGCTGCTCAATTGCAAATCTCTCGAGAGAATTGACTCGACCGACTAACACCTCCTCAAAAGACAGGTCCAGGTCATCTCCTTCAGAGCTGCTCTGTTTCCTCATCTCCATGCCCATATTGCTTTGAACTTACTGTACAGCTGTGTGTTGCAATCAGGCCTGTTCATTGTCAAACTACAGAATCTGAGGAACAATTCTTAAACACAGTTTTACTTGGAAAAAGTTAAATAATTTTTTTTTCCATAGGATCGGATAACTTTTTTTTTTAACTGTCCTACAGTCAGGTAACAATGTGCCGCGAATATGGAACATGTCACATTTTACTTGCATTCTGCTAGGGTAAATCAAGAAAAAAAGTATACACTGTAATAATGAAACAAAAGTACATATTTGGACTAGACCATTGTGAAATTAATATGGTTTGAAAAAACAATCTGAAGCTGTAAATGTAGATTTACACAAAATGATTAAATAAAAAAATTTTTAGTTTGTGTCCTGCATCCTTGAGTTTACTTCCTTATATACAAAAACGATATAATAAAGTGTGTATGTGGGTGGTGGTGGTGGTGGGGGAGGGGCATTTAGAGTAATAAGGTTTGCTTTGGGTTAGCGAGTGCTTAGACACAAGTTAACGTGTTTTTGACTAGCGGTAGGGAAACAACAGCATAACGCATGCGCGTGCGTTTGTTCAGCGATAATTTATCACATATCGACACAACCCCTTTATAAGCATGTCTGTCACGGTTCATGGGTCCGGACGGTCTTTCTGTGTCTTGTCATGTGGTTGTATGTGCGTACGTCATTCGTTAGTGATTGCAGCTGACGCTCAATCAGAGCGCGCCAGCTGCACCTCGTTACGGTCCTATGATAGGGCACTCTGTTCTTGTGTGTTGTCGGTTCGTATCATCCTCATGGTACTGTCTCATTGTAGTCCTCTGTTTCCAGTTCTCGCTCAGTCAGGGTATGGATCTTCAGCCTTCTCCTTGGTTTGGTCAAGCGCAGTGGTTGATGGGATTTCTCTGTGGAGCTCTGATTCAGACTTGGACCCGAGGATTATCACCTTGTGTCTCCGTTATTGTGGTTACCAAATAAACCTTTATATTTGCACTTGGATCCTGACTCTTCTCTACTGTGACAGAACGAACTGACCATACTCATGGATCCAGCGAGTGTGGCAGAGCTCAGGGACTTTTTGGCCAAGACTAACGTTCGCATGGATCATCAGGAGGATGAGATGATGGCCACGGGACGGGCCTTCCAGACCCTGGTTAGTCAGCTGTCTGAGCTCACCACCCAGATCCAGCATCTGAAGGCTGAGCGGGGTTCGGGGGTTCCTTTTGTCGTCTGGACAGATCACAAGAATCTTGAATACATCAAGTCCGCTAAAAGATTAAACTCTAGGCAGGCTCGGTGGGCTCTTTTTTCCGGCCGATTCGATTTTTCCATTTCTTACGTCCTGGTTCTAAGAACATCAAGCCGGATGCGTTATCCCGTATTTGATCATTCGGAGCGCCCGTCCCTGCCCGACCCCATTGTGCCAAGGAGACTTTTTATTTCTGCGGTCACATGGGAGATCGAGTCAAAGGTCCGCACAGCCTCTCAAGGGGTAACGCCCCCGTCCAGGTGCCCACCGAACCGGTTGTTCGTGCCAGAGTCCGTAAGGTCCAAAGTTATCCGATGGGCTCATTCTTCCAAGGTAGCCTGTCATCCCGGGGTGAGACGTACCATGTTTCTGGTAAAACAACGGTTCTGGTGGTCAGGTATAGCTCGGGACATTGGTTTATTTGTTTTAGCCTGCTCCGTCTGTGCTGTTTCTAAGTCTTCCAATCGCCCCCCCGCGGGTCTTCTCCAGCCGCTGTTGGTTCCTTCGAGACCCTGGTCCCATGTTTCGCTAGATTTTGTCTCGGGTCTTCCCCCTTCTCAGGGGAACACGGTGGTTTTGACCATGGTGGACCGATTCTCGAAGGCAACTAATTTCATTCCTCTGCCTAAATTACCATCTGCCAGAGAAACAGCGGTTGCTGTCATAGATCACGTCTTCGTTTACATGGCCTCCCGGTAGACATGGTCTCTGACAGGGGGCCCCAGTTTGTGTCCAAATTTTGGAGAGAGTTTTGTAGATTGTTGGAGGCGACGGTTAGTCTTTCTTCCGGGTTTCATCCCCAGAGTAATGGTCAGACAGAGAGGGCCAACCAAGATTTGGAACGAGTGTTGCGATGTTTGGCTTCTCAGAACCCCTCCTCGTGGAGCCAGCAACTTTCATGGGTTGAGTACGCACATAACCCGTTACCAGTCTCTGCTACGGGTCTATCTCAGTTTGAGTGTAGCTTAGGGTACCAGCCACCACTTTTTCCCAGTATGAAATCCGAAGTCGCGGTCCCCTCTGCCCACGCATTCGTCCAGAGGTGCCGTCGCACCTGGAGCAAGGCCAGGGAGACCCTCCTCCAGGTGGGGGCGCGCAACAAGGTCCAGGCCGATCGCCACCGGTCAAAACCTCCCGTTTATGTCGTCGGTCAAAAAGTGTGGCTTTCAACCAAGAATATTCCTCTCCGATCCGTCAGTAATAAGCTTGCTCCCAAATTCATTGGCCCGTTTACTGTCACCAAGATTATTAGTCCGGTGGCAGTCCGCCTCAAACTTTCTCCAGCGTACAGGAGAATTAATCCGTCGTTTCATGTATCCAAAATTGAGCCTGTTTTTCATTCAGCCATTAATTCGCCAGTCCCGGTTCCTCCACCGCCGTGTCTCGTAGACGGGGAACCAGCCTATTTGGTAAAGCGTATTCTGGACTCAAGGCGGAGGAGGGGAAGAAGAGGAGGGAACGGGGAAAAAGAGGATGTCAGAACTTGGGGGAACATGGAGGGTTTAGTACGGTCGGAGGAGAGAAGTTGGGTACTGCTAGGGACAGGATCCTCTTCATCGATGAATTCGATAGACCGGTCGGTTCTTCCTGGGGAATGGCAGGAGGCTTCTAGGGGGGGGGGGTAGTGTGGGTGGTGTATACTGTCCCGGTTCCATGGTCCGGACGGTTTCTGTGTCTGTCATGTGGTGGACTGTGCGTACGTATTCATTAGTGTTTGCAGTGGCGCTCTCAATCAGAGCGCGGCCAGCGCTGCAAACTCGTTCGAAGTCCTATATAGGGAACTCTGTTCTATTTTGTGTGGTTTGTCGGTTAGTTAGCCTATGTTCCTGTCTCCTTGTCAGTCTTGTTTCCAGTTCTCCGCGCAGTCGGGTACGGAATCTAAGATCTTCAGCATTCTCCGTCGGTTTGGTCAAACGCAGTGGTTTGTTTGAAGGGGATTTCTTCTGTGGAGCCGATAGACTGGACAGAGAGGGAAGGATTATCACCTTATGTCTCCGTTATTGTGATTTCAAAATAAACCTTACCTTTTGCACTCTCACTTGGATCCTGACTCTTCTCTGCCGTGACAATGTCGTCACTGGTGGAAAAAGAATAATAAATTAGTCCCATAGTTTCTGTATCGATATGTTCTTATTTGTGAGTGTTCTGCAGCATATTACATTGTAATAGCCTACTGTGGTCGATCTCAATAGACGCACGGAAAGTTTAAGATGCTCTATTGTCTGCACTAAAAGCACGCCCCGACTACATACAGAGTAACAGGATAAAAAAAGCGCTTAATTAAAGATGAAATGTCAATGTAACTGTTACACGTCGCCTGACTATTTTAGCTGTTCACATGCTATGGACTGGCACCGAGTATCAAAAATGCAAGTGCGTGAATGTGTTGTGGAATAACCATTTCATTCAACGCAGATATCGAAAACCAAAGATGTTTATCTCTTTTCTCTCTCTTTTTACCTTGATTCTGGACAAATCAACGGTGACACTCCGAACTGGGCAGATGATGCGGTGGAATCAACAACTCCACTTTGATTGACAGCCGGGCTCCGCTCCTCTGACGTGCACTTCTGGAGACACGCCCCAGTGGAAGACGACAGGTAGTTCACTACAGCACTGTAATGTTTGACATGCGGCCGCCTAATGAAACCCACAAACACATTTCAATTCACACTGGAAGTACGCGTTACGTGGCAAAAAAAAAACAAAAAAAAGGCAGCACGTAGTTATCTGTAACTTCATGAGACTTTATGCAGGCTCTCTATTCTGGAGCCGATGATGGACAGAGCAGTGCTGGAGGAGCATCACACTGTAGCATCTCTGCTGCCCTCTAGTGGACAAGGAAAAGAGCAAGATGGTGAATTTACAAGTGATGGAATTGTATATCAAGTATCTCAACAGTAAGATGAAACTGAAAGTATTCTTTCTGAAGAAAGAATGAGATGAAACTTGTTTTTTTTTTTAATAATAAAAATGTTTGTTATTTATTTTTTGAAAAATTAATAGAATCAATATTTTTTGGGGTGTAACTATATAGGGTTGTGATGTACTATACTACTACACAATAGCACGTTACAGTGTGTGTGAACGACATGCTATATTATGTAAAAAAAAAAAAAATCTTCAATCGACATGAACAACAAAAAAAAAAAAACTTTTTTTTAAAAAGGCAACTGAACAGGCCCACTTCTCATTCAAATAGCTAACAACTGTTAATATCAAGAACACATAAATGTATAAAATGTGTGTGAATTAACATTACATTATATACAAAGTGGTAAAATATACACTAACCAAATAATTAAAATATAATAAACAAAACAATATATCAAAATCTATTAAAATACACACACTCCTGTGCACCTCACACACACATGTTGCACCCTCACACACATGCACCACAAACTGGCTGGAAAAAATGTTTTTACAGATTGTAATACCTTCTTGACTATACCTAATAAAAGACAATTGATTTCAAGGGTTATTTCATTTTGGATGTATTTTTGTTTGATCTTTTCTTTAACGATATGGACCTGATTACTTTTTGTCACCTTAGACCTGATGGTACAGGCACGTTGGATTGAAAGGCAAACACCCTTCCTTTTAGAAGCCCCGCTACATGAAAGAAAACGACAGTCCTGTCCAACGCGAATACCAGTTATTTGCACATCGGACCTCCGCTTCACCAGATACGGCCAGGTAAGCTTAGGCCAATCAGATGAATTAATGAGGGTCGAACTCGTTTTTATCTATATACCTAGTTGCAATTAACCCCTGACTAGCCACTAAACCTGAACCTTAAACCTGCTAGCCCCAAGCTAACCCTCAGAACAATGCCCTCTTGTGGAGAACCCCGTCACTGCGTTGCGATTCTACGCTCTCCAACAAACACACACGCGCACACAAGGCCACATTTTAATTTAAACTTTACAGGGCAGCACAAATACAAAACCCGAGCAGCCGGACACAGACTAGGCAAAGAACCTCTTTAATGGTTTTCATCTCTTATCCAAACACTTAACTGTTTGTAATCCGGAAAAATAACTTCTCAACTAAACTTACCTCTCTCACACACCTGAGCGACACAGACCTATGCCGTGTACCCCTGGATTAAAATACAATGATAAATCATTCACATTTAAATCATCATCATCAAACTTCATTAACACAAAACCTAATCAAATTCTGTAAGAAAAAGCATCAAACTCATCTATCTATCTATCTATCTATCTATCTATCTATCTATCTATCTATCTATCTATCTATCCACATCAGCACCTAACACTTAACACAACCTTTGAGGGGAACAATATGTTCTTCCTTTACATGTTCAATAGTCTAAATTGCTCAAGCTTACCTGCTGTTTTCTCTCAAATTGTTTACAAGTCTGACTTCTAATGATGCATTTTCTCTCTGTCTCTCTCTCTCTCTCTCTCTCTCTCTCTCTCTCTCTCTCTCGCTCCTCTCTCTCTCACACACACACACACACACACACACACAAACACACACACACACAAACACACACACACACTCCTGTGTGGAGTAAATAAACTCTTAATTGTAGTTTAATGCAGTTGACTGGTTTACTGATTTGTTTAATTTTGAAATGATGTTTCATTCTGTTTTGACTTGCCATTTCAAATAATACATTTAAACAATACTACACTTCATTAAAATGTCTGTGATCATTTAACCATTATCATGCAATATTTGATTTATCTTATTTACCATGGGTAACATAATATGATGTCAGGTCACAAGCCTGATTTGGGATACATGATTACTGGACTGATCTGGACCACACACCAACAATCGGCTTTCATATTGTTTGACGTGATCCACGCGTTGCCATCATTGTCACACATGGCCCAGCTCCGGCTGAAAGGGTGCCATTGCCGACAGGAGACCAGCAGTGCCAGCTTGAGGCCACATTTGGGCCAAGATCGCTTGCGATGTGGGCACCCTACAAAGCTTAAGGTATAACTTAAGAATGACGTAGCATTAAGAAGGTTTCTGGAAACACACGCTTGGGCTCTTCATAAGAAGATATGTAAGATAGTAGTGCTATATTTTTTGGACAACAACCTGAAAATGTCTCAAGATGTCGTAACCATGGTTAAAACAGAATAACTGACAACTTAGGCCTGCATTAATTTTGTATTTTTAATATAATGATTATTTATCAATACTTGTACACAATATTAGTACGTATCTTGGCTTAGGGTTCCCATAATCCCATAATAATTGTTTTGTAGAAAAGATAATCTATTCCAGTTTATTATTGTGCTTTTATGATAGTGTAAAAAGAACAGAATGTTGCAACCTAGAAATGCATTCTTAGTTTACATGTGCACCTGCATGTCTCATTTCTTTAACAAACGATTTAATGTTCAAAAAGAAGAATGTTGCATATAACATATCCACACCAATTTACAGAACAGAAAGCTGAACGATTCAACAATGATCTGTATTTCTAAACCTTTGAACATCATGCTAACCCCGTTTCACTTAAAGAAACTAGCTGACATAAAATATTATTAAATGTGTATTTTATTAATGATAGTTTCTCTTCATATAACATTGCAGATACAGAATTTAAAAAAGAGAAAAATTCAAAACAGGAGACAAACAGAACCTTAATCTTTATTGTAAGATTGGTGAAAGTGCCAGAGACAAATTCTGTGCTATATATTATTATTATTATTATTGTTGATGTTATTCTTATTTTTATCAGTAATATCAGAAATGCTCATGAAACAATTTGCCACTCTCTTAGAAAATACCAACAGTTTCTTTCATGAATGTCACTAGATTGTCTTAATTTTATTACCATTTCAATTTATATTTACACAATATGACATAAAATACAAGAAAAAAGCTTTGTAAAAATATGATCATTAAAATAATAACGTTCAAATAATCAGATTGGTGTCCTCTCAGATCAGAAGTTCAGCACCAACAGATTATTCCAAACCGAGGTGACATTTACAAACTGGGAATCTGGGCTCTGCTTGGGATGAAATGCTTCACGACCCTGTTGTTTTTCTCGCCACCTTTCAGAGTTACAGATTTTTGCATATAATCTGTTCCTTATATTAAAAAAGGACTATTTTGGCACGGCTGATCAAATAAACACTGTGAACAGGATATGGGGTCTGGCGATGATGTTATGCTGTTCTGTATGGATTGGCACAACAATGCTTTTACCCCCTCATAAGCCGTTTCAGCTACACTAGTTCCTGGTTCAGTTTCCCCGTGTATCCGCCAGTGCATCTGAGAAGGCAATATACATGTACCCACCATTGCTAATTGCCAGCTTTGGTTTCACTTCATTTACATGCTAACAGAGTTGTAGAGCCTTCATTAGACTGACAGTGAGGCTAATAAAAGAAATGGCGTCTAACGCTAAACTGAACGCCTTGGCTGTGCATGACGGGGGCAGCTTCATGAAGAAACGTCTGGACTGTCCAGCATAAGAGGGCTGAATAACTAACCCTCCTGTAAATACACTGGACATTCACTCGACCCTCTACCGTTTTTCCCTTAATGTATTTAAGCTGCCCCTAGTGACCGACACAGGACTGGCCCTTAGTATAAAATGAGGTAAAAACTGGCCCAGGTCTGCTCCTTCCCCTCTACGATCACTACAGTAGAATGAGAAACACGGATGAGCTGGAGAGCAGTGGTGTCATGGCAGTATCTAAGAAACTGTGAGAGACGCAGTACCGCTCTTAACCTGTGGATGGCGTCTGGTGGAGCAGCAGGAGGCACTACAGTGGAGGATAGAGACATGGATTTGTATCGTAAGCACTTTTTCTGGTGAGAAATATTGATAATTATATAATAAATTGAATGCATATCTAGTCGTTTTGCACACTCAGGAATGAATGCCAGAATTGTGGGGAAAATAAAAACAGTAAGTGGTTTTCCCTTGCTCATCCATGATTTGACAGGACCATTATCAAAACATTAGTTTTTTCTCTGAAATTGGTGAGCTAAAATGTCCCTCCGGTGCTTCTATTAATGAAATGTGACCTACTGTGTGTCTTTCCAAGCAAATCCTTTTGTTACAAAAATATATATTTTTTTCTTTTAAAATAATAATACAGTTTTTCTGAAGTTCTCCCTATCAAGCTGAACAGCAAAGCTGTTTTCTTTTCTAACAGAAAGTCTCAGTAGCTTAGAGAGAGAAATGGATAGCAGCAGAGACAGTAGTGCGTCATATAGACATCTAGTTTTTCCCCTTGAACATCATCTGCTCGCTCGTTCATTCGGGAAGAAGAAGAGCTTTCAGGCCTCAGGAGCATTTGCATAATGGTGTTTTTCATCAAATTAGAGACATCTCACCAACTGACCAATAAAAAAAAAATCTCAAAAGCAAAAACAGCACAATCCCACAAATTCTATAAAAACAAGTATTGTACTTGAAAACTACAAGTTAAGAGAAAAACACAACAGGTCAGCATTTACTTTGTCTCGCGTGTTTCTGCTCAGTCATTTTATAAGGGGAAAAGTAAAAATCAGACATTTGAAAAAGAAAAGAAACCACAAACATATGTACAAGACCCTGTATTCCTTGAGAGAGTATGAAGGAGCAGTCTGTGAGAGAACAAACCTCCCCAGATAGCACACGTACATCTGTACGTCTGTTAAAGATCATTTGATCTGGAAAGCATCTGCTGTACATACATCTGACAGACGTCTGTAAGAAATCAGTTTTACAAACATTCTAAATCATAAACGTTATACAAACTCTGTGTTTTTTTTTACCCAAAAAAAAAAAAACCCACAAAAATTTCTGAGAGATGTCTGAAAAGTAATCAATTTTGCACACATTCTAAATCATAGCTGTCTTTAAGATGTTTATTTGACATCTAATAGGAAACATCCTATAGATGTATTGCAGATGAGCAAACACTCTAAAACATTGGTCTCAAAGTCAATTCCTGGAGGGCCACAACTCGGCACAGTTTAGCTCCAACCCTAATCGAACACACCTGATCCAGATAATCAAAGTCTTCAGGATCACTAGAACCTTCCAAGCAGGTGTGATTTGATTGAGCGGTTGAGCTAAAACTCTGAGAAGTTTGCTCAGGAATTGACTTTGAGACCACTGCTCTAAAAAAAAAAAAAACGTCTTCCAGATGTAAATGCAGATGTCAATTAGACATCTCTGTGATGTACGTGTGCTATCAGTGTCCCCGTTGGCCTGTCTTCGTCGCGTCCCTTCGGTTTCCACCCCCTACGTGTGAATCGCAGTGCAAAGTCAACAGCAGCAGTTTGTAAGGGTCTTAATAAGTGCCATTTGCAGAAACGTCCCTTCCCAACGGCGTCACCAGATCACGCTGGAAATGCTGGTCTCACGGGGCAGCAGCGGAAGCATGGCGTTGTTGACGTGCTGCTCCTCCAGCGCTTGCTGCTGCTCGCGGCCCGGCTTGCACTGCACCCGCTGGCCATTCAGCAGAGTCATGGGGATGTTGCAGTAGGTGTGCTGGCTGCCCAGTGAGGACAGCGGCGGGAGAGTGCCGGACGAGGGAATGTCGTACTCGTAGCTCCTGTAGTAGTGCTTCTGCTGCAGCTGCGTGTGGTAAGTGTTGTGGAAGGTGGAGCGCAGCTCGGGATGCGCGGTGGCCATGGCGGTGGAGGTGGCCGCGGCCATAGAGATGGCAGAGACGGTCTGCAGCTCTCCAAACGGGCCCTGCTCGCTGACGTCCAGCACCTGCTCGTGCGACAGCTTGGGCTCGGGCCGCTTAAAGGGCATTTCGTACTGCAGCTGCTTCCAGAACTTGGAGTTGAGCTTGCTGCTCTTGGGTCCCGGCCACTTGATGACCGTCAGCAGTTTGATGGTGTGTTTGAGAGCCTCCACCTCCTGGTAGTTCATGATTCCCCGAAGCTCGGCACATTCGATGAGGATGACTTTGATCTCGCCGCTGACCATCATGTTGCGCAGCCGCGTCTCCAGCTCGAAGATGCTCCAGCCGCGCCTCACCACGTAGTTGGGCGTCATCACGATGATGAGGCGTTTGCTCTGGTCAACGCAGCGAGCCACATCCTCGATATACGCTGAGAGAGAGAGACTAAATGAGAAAGCTTCCACAGCTTCAAATCTGGCAAACATATCATTATCATTCTTGCTTTTATTCAACCAGTTTTGCTTTGAATATGACAGCATGCAGTTAAAACAGAAGAAAACGCAAATCTAATGTGATCTACGCTGTAAAAAAATGTCTTAAAGACACTCTTTATGAAATTTACTAGCAAATTTTGAGTAAAATTTGATTTAAAGCCAATTTTGTTCTGGGTAAATACTGCCATAGCACAGCACTGTATGTAAAACTCTCTGTCAAAGAACTTCACTAAGTTGTGAAATAAAAACAGCAGAATGACTCAATGAACACAATGAAAACATAGAAGGGGGAACAGGACAGACATCGAACACAAATACTCATCTGAACAAGACCCTGTGGTGGTTCCTAAGTTTTATATATTAATCTAATACAGCATAGGTGAGAAAATTAAACACGTTCAGTCTAAACCTGACAAATGGGGCTGCAAATGACTTTCCTTCATTGGTCACAACTGTGGCTTCAATCTGGTGAAAGTGAGAGTTATCTTTGTGTGTGTTTGTGTGTGTGTGTGTGTGTATGTCTGTCAGATGACCACACCAAAGGACTGGGCAATATGTAAAAAAATATCTTAACAATAATCACCTTAAATAATATATCGCGATAAACAATAATATTGTATATCCAAGACCCGCCACCGCTGGAATCACCAATGCCAACAATAAAAACAATTTATGCACCATGTTCAGTTTGGCTGCACTTTATCTAATGATAACCAGCGATTCAGTTAGTTTAATTATTAACATGTTAAAGGTTGGTTTTACTTTTCTTAATTTGTGCTTAAACTATCAGAAAACATTAGCTTTTCTGCTGTTCTTATTAAATGTGTTCGAAATGAATTTCATTTTGTGAGGAGAACTGTTGAGAAAAGTTGAATAGAACCCAATTTTAGGTTCATCATGGTGAAGGTATACATTCTGCAGGTGATTGTAAGAATGATAAATACATGTTGGTGTCACATAGTAATGTCTTGAATAAAATACGCCTATTTTTCAGATGTTTCTCTTTCTTTTTGGCATTATCACCTGAGTAGACACCTTTCATGATGGTAAGTTTAATTTCCTTGATTATAATATTTGTAGCACTGTTTTTAAAATTGTAATCAAGCTATAATTAGTTAAAATGCAATTCACACAATTTGCTATAATGGGGCTGCCAACACTGGAAACTGAATACCCTAAAGTAAAAGGGTATTCACTGAAGAATACCCTAAATAAGGATAAAGGATGTGGGAACTCATCTCCTGGATAATCACATACACAGACACATGTTGCCATTACAGTAGTCAGTGCCGAACAAAAGGCAAATAAAATACAGGTGTTACAAAATTGATTCAGTCTATATCAGTGAGTGATTTTCTTTTTCTCTTGTACTTTGATTAACATGAATGACAGGCAGCAGCGGGTTAATTCTGCTGTCAATGCACAGATGCAAAACACCCGTGTTTTCTTTCTCAACTGTTTACGTTCACTTAAGACATTACCATCTATGTTTACAGGGATATTTTGATATAATTCTGTGTATTTGTCCATTCAAGTGGAAGAAGACAGAAACAGACCTCAGTTTAGTGTTCGTAGTGCAGAAATTAGTTCTCTTTCATCTTCTTGCGCTTGAATCTTTTAAAATGGCATTAAAATGCGCTCACAGGAATCGTTAAGTGGATTTAATTTTATAACAAATAATTAGATTGCTGACCTTATGCATCTGATTTCCAGAATTGGAACCACTTTTTTCCAGGTTTTTATTATATTGTCAATAATCATCTGTTACCTGACTCTTGACATCGACATTGTCTATATACAATACTATCATCATATCGCCCAGCCCTACTACATCAGTAGAGTAACACATTTAGTCAAAAAGGTATTATTGTTAAATGCAGTCATCAAGCTTTATGAGTTCTATCTTCTCTTCCTTGTCTCTTTCTCTGGCCTTACTTCACAACAAATGAAACGGAAGAACATAACAACACTTTCCAAACCCCACCCGTCCAAAACCACTCGCTCTCTAACAGGAGAAACTCCCAAAGCCTCTCTTAGACTCATCCAAGTCGATCGCTTTATCTCATTTTCTACATTCACAACATATGATGGTGTACAGCTCAACCTGAATGCCAGTTAAGTGCCACGTTCCAATTTCCCCCAAAGGTGAAGTCTGCAAAAAGGTGCAAGTCAGATTTGTTGGCACAAGTGGAAAAGGCCATGAAAGAATACCTCTAAGGAGTCTTGTGTCATCCTGGAAATGATCATTGGTGAAACCTAGACATAAATATTTCAACATTGAAAGTCTGATCAGCTGATTCAGCAGAAAGTCAATCAGAGAAACAAACAAGCGAGGACTTCCACAAGAGAAACTGGCATAACTGTGTATTTTTGCCTTAGGATTTTCAGTTACGATCACCAGTTTATCCAGTTTAATATGGGACTTGTAGCTGCAGGGCTAACAGAGCTAACAGAGTAACATACGCTTACACTTCCCTTCATTTTAGTTGTCCACATCCGTGAAGTGATTTACATAAAACACGGCTTAAGCTGCTCAGTGAAGAGCCAATAACTCCTAAACACAAACATGAATCAATGCTTTCTTAGCCCAGATTGTGAGCACTTCGTCCCATATTAACATCTAAAAGTCCCCGGACAACAGACATGAATGTAGACAAAACACACACGCAAATGTGTGAAATAAAAGTGAAAAGGGCAAGACAGAAGTGTCAAGTCAGACCAGCAAATAAAAACATACAAGCGAACAAGAAGCAAATCATGTTCAAGAAGCTTCACTCAAAGCACTGTTATAAATATTACTTTGAATTGAAAGAAAATTACTGACCAAACAAAGCTTATAAAACAATAGACACTTGATGCTGAAAAAATGATGCTGAAAATAAACATGAAGCATTCGATAGGCTGAAGATGCAGCACTACACATATATAAGTTTACAAATGCTCACAGGCACCTAACAACAAATGCAACTTACTTCCAGTTGGTATCAAGTCCCTGTCAGGAATGAAGAGTTTATACCCATAATGCTTTTCCAGAACGTCTGGCAGAATCTCCAAAGCAAAATGTTCCTCCTCTCTGGTTTCCTGACTCCACTGGTCTGGATCCACTTTTGTGTAGGACACGTATGCATCGTAGTCTTTATTTTCTTAAAACACACACAGAATGGAGAATCACAGTCAAACAGATTTCCTCCACACAAAAGCAGCATTAATAACCTGCAACTGCAGCAGCATTTATGATCCTGAATGAAAACTACACTATTCCCTTCACACCGGCTGTGTTCATGAATGATCCAGATCTCCAAAGCGCATGAAAGGTTTGAATTTGTACTTGGTACTTTTCTTAGTTTATTTGGACAGAAATCACCTTGCAGAGAAAGACAGTCGTGCGGATCATGAGTTTGAGTGTGTCTATGAGGAAGCATCAGGTTCTTTATCGGCTTCGGCAGAACGTGCTACACTGATGTCGGCTGAGAAGATCTGTCTAGCTCTGTCTGTCAGGCCATTAAAATTAGCTTCTGTCTGCCTGGAGAGGCACAACAAGAGACCAGCTGATAATGAATTAAAGTAAAAGGTGTTTTACTGTCCCTGTGCCTCCCTATTTCTCAGCTTCCTCCTCCATCAGCTTCAGAAGCACCGGTTAACACCCGCAGGCTTTACCGAGCCAAAAGCAGAAGTAACGACTCTCAAAGAAAAGCCCCACTGGAGCAAAATTTACATCAGAAAACTGAGAAGATCAAAAACATTGGAACATCAATAAAATTGATATAAGCAATTAGGAAAAAGGACACGAGAAACAGCTGACTAAAGGTGCTGGCTCATATGGTCATTGTGCAAGTTATTTAACAGCAATGATTAAAAGAAACTCTTATGATTATTTATTAGGAAATTATTTATTTATTTATTAGGTGCTTCAATATTTATTCTTATTCCTATGTGCAATCAGCCTATATCTGAGGGACACAAAACCAACCAACACTTAATCTTAGGGATATGTTAATGTTCATGAAAATATATCTGGTCAATAAAGCATTTTATTGCCTTGTGCCTCTTAACTGATTCCTGTATTGTGAAGGAGAAAATGGTAGACCATAACGGCTCAGGAATATTGATGAATTTCACAGTGCTCTATATAGATTGTTGAAACTTCTTTCTAAAATTCCTTACCTCCGTCCACATCCTCACTGCCAAAGTGATTTCTGTAGAAGAGCATGAGTTCAATTCTGTAACACTTATACAGGGACACCAAAAATATCAACATCAGCAGAATGGCTCCCAAACCTCCAGCCAGCTCCACCGTATACATGAGTTCTGCTGAGAGACAGACAGAGAGACCGAGACAGTTATAATATGCTCAACATACATCAGCAAACGCTCGCTCTGTCAGTCAACATTGTGATCAGGTTAGACTGAAACGTCTCTCCATCTGTTTAGAACATTGTTCTTTCCATCCTGTTTGCATTAAACATGTCAAACAAGTACCAAAGTGAGAGAACTCTTCCTGCACTTCTGCGTTTACCAGTACAGACTGATTACACTGTCTGACGGCTCGTCCACGATGAATAAAAAGTACAGATATCCTAATAAAATATTACTCCAGTAAAAGTATTAGGTACTCCTTTTCAATTTTACTTGAGTAAAAGCACAAAAGCATTTGATTTTGAATGTACGTATTAGAAGTTAAAAGTACTAATCGGTTAATGTTTTTATTTTATTTTAACATATTTAAGAATTTTATATCATGCTTTTATATAATCCTATTGCTCAAAATACCTGGTGGAGGGGGGCTTGTCATTCACTAACAAAACATTAAATGTTAAAAATATAAATTAGGGTAACTGACACTTTATTTGTGCAAACAAGTGGGGGGGAGGAACACAATCTAATATATAGTATTTAAAAAGTGAGGAAAAATAATATGTACTGTAAAACAGACATCACATAGTGCAAAATGTATGTTTTAAGAAGAACATTGTAAACATACTAGTTTAAAGTTAATTTGAAATGGCTTTGGTAGCAGGGAAGATGCATGGGCATAAATTTGTTATTTTAATGTCAGATTAGGTTTTTACCCCGTTGAGACGGTGATACACAAACATGGACATGTCTACATTCAAGCATTTAGTTTTAAATTTCATATCTGCTTTTGCAGCAGATTTACTTCACAAACAACCTCGCTAGTCACAGAATGTGATTTTGTGGGACTCACTCTGACAGGATCATTTGAGTCAGTGAGTTATTGACTGGAGAACCGCGCAGAACCTGATTTTACCAAGTGCGACATGTTCCTGGATTAACATCTTTGTTGACCCTGGAACAACATTGTGATTAACCAATCAGATTTGAAACACCAGTTTATAGTTTTTGTGAAGTTTAGGCTTACAATCAGTGTTTAAGTGCTTGTACATCAGTGTCATTCATCTATCATTTCCTCTGATTTTAGGGATTACTCATAGTTAAGGTTAGATTTAGGTGTAGGGATATGGTCAAGACTAAGTTCTTGGGTTAAAATGTTGTTCCAGGGTCAACAAAATATGTTGACTTAGGAACACATCTAGCTCAGCAAAATCAGGACATGCGGAGAACCGCTGCTATCTGATCAGTCCAATTCACAATTTAATTGTGTGATTTGTGAACTGATTTAAGAGGTTCATTAAAAAGAGCATGTGTCCGTTTGAATACTTGAAAAATGTACTTATGTACAGTAACGAAGTAAAATACTTTGTTACTGTCCACCATTGAAGTGCAGGTCATTTAATCAAATTCAATTCAAATCTGGGTGTTATATTAGATAGCAACTTGTCTTTTGAAAATCATATTTCCAATGTTACAAAAACGGCATTCTTCCATCTTAGAAACATTGCCAAGTTACAAAACATGTTACCTGTTTCTGATGCAGAAAAGCTAGTTCATGCATTCATGATCTCTAGACTGGACTATTGTAATGCACTGCTAGGTGGTTGTCCTGCATCTTCAATAAACAAGCTACAGATAGTCCAAAATGCAGCGGCTAGAGTCCTTACCAGGCCAAGAAAATATGATCATATTACGCCAATTATACAGTCTCTGCACTGGCTACCAGTTAAGTTCCGTATCAGTTACAAAATATTATTACGTGCCTATAAGGCCCTTAATGGGTTAGCTACTGCGTACCTAACTAGTTTTCTACCATGCTACAATCCATCACGCTCACTAAGGTCACAAAACTCTGGACTTTTGGTAGTCCCTAGGATAGCAAAGTCCACTAAAGGAAATAGAGCTTTTTCGCATTTGGCTCCCAAAACCTGGAATAGCCTTCCTGATAACGTTCAAGGTTCAGACACACTCTCTCTGTTAAAATCTAGATTAAAGACACATCTCTTAGGCCAAGCATTCAAATAATGCATCTCAAAATCTTTTACTGCAGTTATATCTAATCAAAAGCACATTATTATTCTTTAGTTTGGGTAAAAAAAATCAATTGTGCTTGGTTGGAACAGCAACTACGCTAATTATGTCTCTATTTGTTCCTCTGTTTTTACACAAGCTCAGTCTGGATCCAGACAAAAATGAGAGAGATGAGCCAACCCCTCATCTACCATCTCGAGGACCGCAGATGATGCAAGCCTGAACACAAACATACAGAACTACCACATTTTGCTTAAAGTTTGATTGCATCATATAATAATTAATAGTTAATAGTGTTCATCGTCTGTTTGACTACATCTTTAATATTTTTCCGTACATTAACTGACAGTCACTACTGATAAGCTACCATTAAATATTGTAGAAACTTAATTGACTGTAAAGTTGCTTTGCAATGTTTGTATCATGAAAAGCGCTGTACAAATAAAATTTAAATGAATTGAATTGAATGAAGGAACTGTCTGATGAGGCGAGGTAACGTGCTGACAAGAGTGAGGAAATGTGGATCCATATGCAGGCTTATTTAAGAGAGTGTAAAACGGCAGGTCAAAACACTGGAAACAGGTATATTGGGGAAAAACACAGGAATAGTCACAGGGCTAGCGTAGGTCACCGATCAGCAGATAGAATCAAAGGTGCGAGATGAGAGGGAGAAATCCAAGAAAACAGGGCAAAGATCAGAAATCGCAAAAACAGGCAAGGCAAGGAAAAACAAGGAAAACACGGAGACTCGGAGAGGGGTGCAGGCTAAACAATACTCAGCTGAGAAATGTGGTTAGAGTGGGTGTTACTGTATATAGTGAATGAGGTAATTAGAAACAGCTGTGTACAATGAGTGCAAATCAGTGCAGTGTGCAAACCGTGCAATGAATGATGGGAAATGTAGTCCAGGGTGCTATGCAAAACAAAAAAAATAAAAACACCACCCCGTTTGTGTAGTGAGAGAGTCAATGTAAATGGAAAGGGTGACATCTGGTGGTGAAAAAAACGGAAGTCCATGAACCGAATTCGTGACACAGAGCCCCCCCCCCCCAAGGAGCGGCTTCCAGACGCTCCAAACACTAAACGATCCAGGTGGGCGGTGGAGCGGAGGCGGAACAGGGGGAGGGACGGAGGGCCAGGTCCAAGGATTGGAGAGACCAGGGACTGAGGCAGAGCCAACGGAGCTGAGGACCACCACAGCAGAGAAGACGGGACCGAAGATACCCACGGCGGAGCAGAAAACCACCAGAGCCAGACAGTAGACCACCACGGCGGGGCAGAAGACCACCACGGCGGAGCAGAAGACCACCAGAACCAGACAGTAGACCACCACGGCGGGGCAGAGGACCACCACGGCGAAGCAGAGGACCACCAGAACCAGACAGTTGACCACCACGGCAGAGCAGAGAACCACCAAGGCGGAGCAGAGGACCACCACGGCGGAACAGAGGACCACCAGAACCAGACAGGTAG
Organism: Sinocyclocheilus anophthalmus; assembly: GCA_018155175.1. Classification (NCBI taxonomy): domain Eukaryota; kingdom Metazoa; phylum Chordata; class Actinopteri; order Cypriniformes; family Cyprinidae; genus Sinocyclocheilus; species Sinocyclocheilus anophthalmus. The sequence goes on along the minus strand of JADLZN010009417.1, from coordinate 67,441 downwards.
ATCCCCACGGCGGAGCAGAAGACCACCTCGGCGGGGCAGAGGACCACCAGAACCGGACAGTAGACCACCACGGCGGGGCAGAGGACCACCACGGCAGAGCAGAGGGAACAGGAAACCCCCCTGGTGAACCACACCGATCAGGAGACCATGGCGGAGACTGTAACAACGAGAGAGCAGAGACAGACAACACAGAAAGAACATTGGGGTTGATAGACAAGACTGAGCGTTCAGGCGCAGCCTCCCTGGCTGGGTCGGGACAAGACAAAAGTTCACAAACGGCCTCCATAACCGTGACAGGACAGGATGAGGATTCCCAGACGGCCTCCATAGCCGTGACAATACAGACAAAGAGTTCCCCAAACGCATCTTGGCCGGAACAGAACAGGCAGATCGTTCACTGACGGCCTCCTTGGCCGGAACAAGACAGACAGAGAGTTCATAGGCGGCCTCCTTGGCCGGAACAGGACAGGCAGAGAGTTCATAGACGGCCTCCTTGGCCGGAACAAGACAGACAGAGAGTTCATAGGTGGCCTCCATAGCCGTGACAGGGTGGGATGAGGATTCACAGACGGCCTCCTTAGCAGTGACAGGACAGACAGAGAGTTCACCAACGGCCTCCATAGCCATGACAGGACAAACAGGAAGTTCAAAGGTGGGTACTACCGACACCTCTGGAGGTTCTGCAGCAGAAGCCACCACCTCTGGAGGTTCTGCAGCAAATGCCCTAGGATACAGGAGAGTTCGGCAAAGGTTTTCTTCGACCCTGACATGAACATGACAGGTCGAATGTTGCGGTTCTAGGCGACACAACCACACAGGAGCTGAAGCGGAGCACAGCCGCTTCGAGGTTCCTGCAGCACGTCCGCCAACTTTGGAGAAGAACGCAGCGGGGCCCGAGGCCGTGCGGCACCATCGCTCAGGGGGAACAACAGCAGACGCGAGCACCACTACCTCAGGAGAGACGAGCTTCAGCCACGACTCTGTGACCGGATAGTGGGTGCTGGCCGCCTTGGGGTTCAGTGGTGGTGTATGCAGCCCAAACGCAACAAAAGGCGATCCCCATAAGGGGAAACACTTCAGACAGGGGAATTAGTTCATGATACAGAAGGGTTAGAGTGCGTGGGTTTGGGGATACCAGCGGTGCGTCCAGACACCAGCGGTGCATCCCTCACACTGGATACCAGACTGGGATACCGAAGGACTGACCTTGAGAATCTGGGTGTGACAGACAGGACGTGACATAACTCTGGATGATCAGCTGTGATGCAATGTGATCCTGGATGAATAACTGAGGCGTGACGTGACTCTGGACGAACAGTTGAGATGTGGTGAGACTCTAGAAGATCAGCTGAGATGTGACAAGACTCTAGAAGATCAGCTGAGACGTGACGTGACTCTGGATGATCAACTGTGACGTGACGGGGAATCCGGACGATAAGCTGTGACTTGACTTGACTCATGAATATCAGTGGTGACTTGACCAGTCTCAGGATAATAAACTGTGACTCGATTTAACTCCTGACGATCAACAGTGCCTAGACTTGACTCAGGAAGATTAGCTGTGACTTGACTTGACTCAGGAAGATTAGCGGTGACTTGACTTGACTCAGGAAGATTAGCTGTGACTTAACTCATGATAATGAACTGTAACTTGACTCAGGAAGATTGGCTGCGACTGACTGTACTCAGGAAGAACAGCTGTGACTAGATTTGACTCGGGAAGATTAGCTGTGACTAGATTTGACTCGGGAAGATTAGCTGTGACTAGACTGATCATGAAGATCTGTTGGGAATTGACTAGAATAATGATAATGAAACTGTAAATTGACTGGACTCATGACGATCAAATTGACTAGACCCGATTCATGATGATCAACGTGACTTGACTAACTCAGGAAGATCAGCTGGACTAGACGAACTTCAGGAGAAGAACAACTGTGACTAGACTTGCTCATGACGACCAGTTGTGCATGACCTAGGACTCATGAATATCAGACGGGACTAAACTGACCGTATGATATGAACTGGAACCTGACGGACTCATGACGATCAGCCTGTGACTTGACGGCGCTCAGCGGTGACTTGACTTGACGGGGCGCTGTTGTGTCCGCCGTTTTGCGATCAGGCTCCACTGTCGCCGCCTTTTTTTGAGCGTGCTCTGGTAGAGCCGCCATTTCAGTCACAGACACGGTGTCGCATTCCTCCTCCGCGACACCCACAGTAAACAAATAGCCAACAGACAACAAATCATAATCCATAAGGTCCCTTAAACTACAGTTACATTCCTCTCCAGGTAACCAAGATTTCGTGGGTTCATTGAGTCCAAAATGGAACAAGTCTTTAAATAAAATTTCATTATATAGTGGTACCTGGTAAGATAGTTCACAGAACTGGTGAACATACTCCTCAATAGAAAGGGCTCCTTGCCGAAGATGTAGTAGCTGGTTGACTGGGTCCATACCTGGCCAGAGTCACTGGAAAAGCCGCTGGATCCTTGTTCGGCTGAGTATTCTGTAACGGGGCTGACAAGACGTGAGACATGTGGATCCATCTGCAGGCTTTATTTAACAAGAGAAGTGGTAAAACACAGGCAGGGTCGATCAAGGGCAAATAGGTATATGGCGGGTAAAACACAAGAATAGTCCCAGGGCTAGCATAGGTCACGATCAGCAGACAGAATCACAGGGGCAAGACAAGAGGGAGAAATCCAAGAAAACAGGCAAAGATCAAAAACCGCAAAAAACAGGCAAGGCAAGGCAAAACAAGGAAAACACGGAGACTCGGAAAGGGGAACAGGCTAAACAATACTCAACCGAGAAATGTGGTTAGAGTGGGTGTAATATATTGAGTGAGGTGATTAGAAACACCTGTATGCAATCAGAGCAATCAGGGCGGTGTGCAAATTGTGCAAAGAATGATGGGAAATGTAGTCCGGGGTGCTATGCAACAGTTTGTGTAGTGCAAGAGTCAATGTAATGGAAAGGGTGACATCTGGTGGTGAATAAACGGAAGTCCATGAACCGAATTAGTAACACGAAGACCATCGATGTGTTTGTGATGTTCTTCTTCTGTGTCTGTGTCTGAGAAAGTCCCACCACTGCTGTGATATTAAACTGAAGAGGATCATTAGCATCTGATCAGCCACAGCAGCCGGATGAAGATCAATCCTCTGTAAATGGGCAGAGTTCATGCTGTGACAGACCGTCGTGTCACGTCAGGTCTGCATTAGCAGCTCTGTTCATCACCAGTGACATTTTGGATCGTGTCAGAGAGCATAGATGATGGCTGGTTTCATGTGTTTGTGTTCAGTGTTCTGGAATGAAGGATGGAAGCTGATGAATTCACTGTTTTTCAGAGGAAACGGCCGCATTGATGCATCTGCTGGGAATTAGAGCTGTGCCATTTTTCTCAATGTGTCTGTTGGGAAAGGAAGTGTCTAGTGTTGATAGATCCCACAGGTTTTAGGATCTGATGGTAACTGGTCATTAAAAGCATAACTCTCAGATGTGAGTGCTGGGCAGAACACCAACAAACTCAACACAACGTGTATTTGTAAGCAAACAAGTCAAGTCAAGTCAAGTCACCTTAATAGCGCTTTTAACAATACAGATGGTGACAAAGCAACTGAACAGCATTAATTAGGAAAATAGGGTCAATTCATGCAAAGACAATAGTAAAAACTTCATTTTTCAGTTAAAGACATTTCACATTGAATCAGTGGATGTCAACATCCAAGCGCAGTTTAATAATCTTTGCAATCATGTTCACGATGAGCTTGGAAATGAAGTGTTTCCCCAACTAAGCAAGCCAAAGGCGACGGTGGAAAGGAACCAAAACTCCATCGGTGACCAGAATGGAGAAAAAACCTTGGGAGAAAACAGGACTCAGTCGGGGGCCAGTTCTCTTCTGACCAGACGAACCAGCAGAACGGAAAAATCAAAATAAGACGTAATAAAACAGACGATGAACAATATTAACAGCAATTATTATATGATGCAATCAAACTTATAGCAAAATGTGGTAGTTCTGTATGTTGTTTCAGGGTTGGCATCATCTGAGGTCCTCTGAGGGGTTGGCATCATGTCTTCTCAGGTGTTCTGGATCCAGACTGAAGCTTGTGTAAATCCTAGTTACCACGGGATGTTAATCCCGTGGCAGAAACAGAGAAACAAATAGACATAATTAGTGTAGCTGCTGTTCTAACCAAGCAAAAATGATTTGTTTAACTAACGAATAATAATGTGCATTTGATTAGATATAACTGCAGTAAAAGATTATGACTGCAGTAAAAGATTATGAGATGCATTATTTGAATGCTTGGCCAAAGAGATGTGTCTTTAATCTAGATTTAAACAGAGAGAGTGTGTCTGAACCCCGAACGGTATCAGGAAGGCTATTCCAGAGTTTGGGAGCCAAATGCGAAAAAGCTCTACCTCCTTTAGTGGACTTTGCTATCCTAGGTACTACCAAAAAAGAGTTTTGCGACCTTAGGGAGCGTGACGGATTGTAGCGTGGTAGAAGACTAGTTAGGTACGCAGGAGCTAACCATTAAGGGCCTTATAGGCAAGTAATAATATTTTGTAACTGATACGGAACTTAACAGGTAGCCAGTGCAGAGACTGTAAAATTGGGGTAATATGATCATATTTTCTTGACCTGGTAATTAGTTTCTTTCTGTTTCCCTCATCTGAGCCATTGGACTTAAAAACAAGTGTCAAGTGTTGCAGTGGATTTGAATCAGTCCATATGGATGTGTATTTAATAAACAGCACTGAAGGCATGAAATAAACGTGAAGAGTGAATTTCAACTGCAGCATAATCTGCCCAACTTCATTCTCACAGTCAATCTCTTTCATGTACAGAGTAAAGAGGATCGGTCTGCCATCAAAGCCATTTTCAGATTCATATTTTAAAAGAGAAACGTTTTACTATGTAACAATATTCAAACAAACCTTAATATCCAGCTAAGATGTTAAGAAGCAACATTCACAATCAATAAATGCAGACCTGTCAGAACTCCGCAATTAAAAAAAACAAACAACAACAACAACAAAAAAAAATAATTTGTAGAAAAAGTAAACCATCTTTCTTCAAATAATATAGTCACAAACAATAACGGTGTTTCCCCCAATTCAGGCCTTTTGGAAAATCAGGAAGTGATACTTGTTGCCAGAAACTGGTCACATTGACCAATTACCAGATTTTACCGTAAAATACTTTAACAGTGGTTGTTTTTAACGAAAATTGAGCGTAGTTATAAAGATAATGTGACCACTGCACATCATTTTCTCTATAACATAAACAACATAAAATAAAATGCAGTCTTGCAAAAAAATTATCTCTATGAAGAATTTTATCTCTGCATCTCATTGCTAGTTTTACTTGATCTTAGTGCTGCGTTCGACACTATAGATCATGACATATTCATAGATTGATTACAAAACTATACGGGTATTCAAGGGCAGGCTTTAAGATGGTTTAGATACTACCTGTCCGATCGCTACCACATTGTTTATTTAAATGGGGAGTCATCTCAATTATCACCAGAAAAGTATGGAGTGCCACAAGGATCTGTCCTAGGTCCTCTGCTATTTTCAAATATACAGGTTGCCCCTTGGTAAATTTATTAGAAATAAGGGATAGTGTCCACTGTTATGCGATGATTACTCAAACTATATATATCAACAAAGACCAGATGAATTCTAAAATTAGCTAAGCTAACAGAGAGTGTTACAAATGTAAAGGATTGGTGACCCAATAATTTTCTCCCCCATATAAATTCGGATTTAAACCGAGATATTACTTAGTGGGGAACCAAAAAACAGTACACAGAAATCTCTCCAATTGCAAACTAGACGAGATGGACTTTTACTTCCTCTAAAGTTCCAAAATCAGGGTCTTATATTAGATTAGCAACTTGTCTTTTGAAAATCATATTTCCCATGTTACAAAAACGGCATTCTTCCATCTTAGAAACCATACAGGGACCTATTTCTGATGCCGAAGAAAAGCAGTTATGTATTCTGACCTCTGACTGGACTATTGTAATGCACTGATAGGTGGTTGTCCTGCATCTTCAATAAACAAGCTATAGGTGGTCCAAAATGCAGCGGATAGAGTCCTTACCAGGTCAAGAAAATATGATCTTATTACCCCATTTTTACATTCTCTGCACTGGCTACCTATTAAGTTCCGTATCAGTTACAAAATATTATTACTTCCCTACAAGGCCATTAAGGGGTTATCTTCTGCATACCTAACTAGTCTTCGACCACGCTACAATCCATCACGCTCCGTAAGGTCGCAAAACTCTGGACTTTTGGTAGTACCTAGGATAGCAAAGTCCACTGAAGGAGGTAGAGCTTTTTCACATTTGGCTCACAAACTCTGGAATAGCCTTCCTGATAACGATCGGGGTTCAGACACACTCTCTCTGTTTAAATCTAGATTAAAGACACATCTCTTTGGCCAAGCATTCAAAAAATGCATCTCATAATCTTGTACTGCAGTGATATCTGATCAAATGCACATTACTATTCTTTAGCTTGGGTTAAACAAATCAATATTGCTTGGTTGGAACAGCAGCTACGCTAATTATGTCTCTATTTGTTTCTCTGTTTCTGCTGGGATTGACATCCCGTGGTAACTAGGATTTACACAAGCTTCAGTCTGGATCCAGAACACATGAGAAGAGATAATGCCAACACCTCAGAGGACCTCAGAGAGCCAACCCGGGAAACAAAACAATATACAGAACTACCAAATTTTGCTATAATTTTGATTGCATCATATAGTAATTGCTTTTAATAGTGTTCATCGTCTGTTTTATGACGTCTTAAATTTATTTTTTTGTACATTTCTGCCATATGTACATTAAACTGACAGTCACCACTGATAAGCTACTACTAAATATCACAGAAACTTACTTTTGCTTGTCAACAATTTGTATCGTGAAAAGCGCTATACAAATTAACTAGAATTGAATTGAATAAACTTATACTGGAAAAAATGCCTTCGTTACATACACTTCATTTTTGGAAATATTGTGGACTTGATTGCACAGACACTATCTGAAGAGAACTGAAATAAGCGGAAATTAATGAATTACTGAGTTAACTGGAACTTGGACTGTTACTATTGTCCTTTTCTAGAGCTGCCTTTACAGGCAGAAACTATTTGTTGCATTTGACACACTATTTTCCGTTAAATTGTAAAAGATGCTTGACACAATCTGTATTGTATAAAGGACAACATACACTCATACAGCAAACAACATTACATCAATACAAACACATACATCACATCTTACCAGCAAACATACACTTGTTTTCATCATTCTCTCCACTCTCTGAGACAGAAGTCTCCAAACTCATCTTTTTCAGTCATCCTACTACTTTTCTGCTTGATCCTATTCCATCTCATCTCTTTCAAGACATTTCTCCTGCCGTTGTACCTGCACTCACTCACATAGTTAACACATCCCTTCACACTGGTGTTTTTCCTCAACATTTAAACAGGCTCATATAACCACACTTCTTAATAAACCCACTCTTAACCCAACTCTTTTAAATAACTACAGACCGTTTTCCCTTCTACCTTTCATTGCAAAAAAAACTTGAACAAGTTGTGTTCAACCAAGTATCTGCCTATGTCACACAGAAAAACCTCCTGGACAGCAACCAATATGCAATATGGCACTTCAGCAGTGCGACATTCGACCGAGACTGCTTGCTTTCATTTACTGAAGCCTAAGACTGCGCAATAGTGGCTTCCAAATTTCTATACTATTTTGTGGCGTGTTGGTGCTTTGATACAGTGAACCACCAGATTCTAATGTTCAAAAACCCCTATTGGAAATGGCATCTCTAGGAACTGCAAGCCAGTGGTGAGTATTACATATCAGATAGGCCGTTCAAGGTATATTGGAGAGGTGAGGTGTCCAAAGTAGCAACCATCTAATACTGCGGTGTCTAAGGGCTCAGTTCCGGACCACTATATTTCGTCACATGGTTGGTCATTCGAAACATGGCTTTTATCAAGGCTATGCTGATGGACATCAACCTCTACCTCTCATTCCATCCTATGATCGATGCAGCTGCGCGAACTTAGCATGTCTAAACAGGACATTTCTTGTGGCTGATGGACCATCACCTTCATCTCAAACTGGCTAAAGACAACATTAGGCAGATCAGGCCCTTTCTTTCAGAACAAGCAACACAACTCCTTGTTCAAGCTCTTGTTATATCCAGGCTGGACTATTGCAATGCTAACTTGGCAGGTCTTCCAGCCACTTCTAACAAACCTCTACAATTAATCCAAAATGACACTGCAAGATTAATCTTTAATGAGCCAAAAAAAACGCACGTCACACCTCTGTTCATCAATCTGCACTGGCTAACAGTAGCTGCTTGCATTAAATTCAAGGCATTAATATTTACCTACAAAACCACCACTGGCTCTGCACCCACTTACCTAAATTAATTACTTCAGAGTTATGTGCCCTCTAGAAGCTGGCGTCGCAAGTGAAAGGCGTATTATTGTGCCATCTCAAAGAAGAGGCACAAAATCACTTTCACAGAATTTTTCATTAACTGTTCCCTCCTGGTAGAATGACATGCCCAACTCAATCCGAGCAGCTGAGTCCTTGCCCATCTTCAAGAAATGACTAAAAACACATCTGTTCCACATTTATTTGACCCTCGAACGCTAGCACTTCTATTCTACTTTATCTACCTTTATATAGTTTTTTATTAAAAAAAAAAAGTTTTATATTTTCTTTCTATTTTTTCTATTATATCTACTTGTTTTTCTTTGTGTGTGTGTGTGTGTGTGTGTGTATTATATGTATATGTATATACTCAGTCTCGGAGTCTCACGGAGGAGCTCCGGAAGGATAAAAGGGAAGAGTGACGACCGTGTCGGACTCGAGACCGGTGAGTGGGTGCAGGTGTAGCTCATTAGCAATCACTCCACCAGCCTCGCTCCGTTCCCAAGGCTCTCGGCCCCGCCCCCAATCGTCACACTAGACTTGTCATTTGCACTTATATATTGTTGCTCTTTTGTTAGTTTTGACTGCTTTTATTGTCCTCATTTGTAAGTCACTTTGGATAAAAGCGTCTGCTAAATGACTAAATGTAAATAAAGCGCTATAGAAATAAAGGTGACGACTTGACATGTATGTTTTTTCAAAAAGAATTTGAATAAACTAAATAGAAGATTATAGAACTGGCACAGAAGAGTTTTGAGCAGTTCACAGCTGAACAAATGATGGTTTGATATGAACGATGGTCTCTTACCCCTCTTGCTGAGCTGTATATTGGCTTGTCGTCTGCCGTGGCCATTCTCTACATAACAGGAGTAGTTTCCCAGGTCACTCTCCTCTACAGCGTCTATGGTCAGCGAGATGGATACCTCCTGCTCTCCCAAGTGCTCCCGAATAGTTCTGGATTGGAGGAGAGAAGAAGGGGAAAACTGTTCAACGATAAACACCTATGATTTGAATCAAATTCACTCTCAAGTTCATGCTGAGCGCAGCCTCCTCCCTGTATTATAGCTCCTCTATATCTGTTCTGTTCGCCAAACATCCTGACCCACAAAGACCCTGTCCAAAAAAAAGTAAATTTCTCGAAACTATGAATCTGTTTTTTCATTTGTTTCAAATCAAAGACAATACGGGTGAATTACATCATGCTATCATGCTCCAGCATTCATCCCTGGCTGAACACACAATCCTCACCATGCTTTCACTAATAAGCAACATTTTTCACACAACAGTCAGGATGAATAAAAAGGACTACAATTTAATTGGCTGTGGATCTAAAAATAAAAACACACAAAAAGAGCTTGTGCTCTAGAAGAGATTCTCTGTTGTGATCTGATGTGGATATACTGTAGATGTGATTCCAAAATCTGACCATATACATTTGGGAAATGTTTCCTCTATTTCTTTAGTACTTTTCACTACATTTCTTCAGTACATTCAGGATTCACATGCACACTTATAGCATATTTTCCTACTCCACCTACATACTGTAAAATTATATACAGGTGCATCTCAATAAATTAGAATGTCATGGAAAAGTTCATTTATTTAAGTAATTCAACTCAAATTGTGAAAATAAATTCAATGCACACAGACTGAAAAATCTTTGGTTCTTTTAATTGTGATGATTTTTGCTCACATTTAACAAAAACCCACCAATTCACTATCTCAACAAATTAAAATACTTCATAAGACTAATAAAAAACATTTTTAGTGAATTGTTGGCCTTCTGGAAAGTATGTTTATTACTGTACATGTACTCAATACTTGGTAGGGGCTCTTTTTGCTTTAATTACTGCCTAAATTCAGCATGGCATGGAGGTGATCAGTTTGTGGCACTGCTGAGGTGGTATGGAAGCCCAGGTTTCTTTGACAGTGGCCTTCAGCTCATCTGCAATTTTTGGTCTCTTGTTTCTCATTTTCCTCTTCACAATACCCCATAGATTCTCTATGGAGTTCAGGTCTGGTGAGTTTGCTGACCAATCAAGCACACCAACACCATGGTAATTAACCAACTTTTGGTGCTTTTGGCAATGTGGACCGGTGCCAAATCCTGCTGGAAAATGAAATCAGCATCTTCAAGAAGCTGGTCAACAGAAGGAAGCATGAAGTACTCCAAAATTCCTTGGTAAATGGGTGCAGTGACGTTGGTTTTCAAAAAGCACAATGGATCAACACCAGCAGATGACATTGTACCCCATATCATCACAGACTGTGGAAACTTAACGCTGAACTTCAAGCAACTTGGGCTATGAGTTCTCCACCCTTCCTCCAGACTCTAGTACCTTGGTTTCCAAAGAATTACAAAACTTGCTCTCATCTGAAAAGAGGACTTTGGCCCACTGGGCAACAGTCCAGTTCTTCTTCTCCTTTATCCCAGGTAAGACGCCTCTGACGTTGTATGTGGTTCAGGAGTGGCTTAACAAGAGGAATACGGCAACTGTAACCAAATTCCTTGACACATCTGTGTGTAGTGGCTCTTGATGCCTTGACACCAGCCTCAATCCATTCCTTGTGAAGTTCAATCAAATTCTTGAATCGATTTCGCTTGACAACCCTCATAAGGCTGCGGCTCTCTAAGTTGGTTGTGCATCTTTTTCTTCCAAACTTTTTCCTTCCACTCAAATTTCTGTTAACATGCTTGGATACAGCACACTGTGAACAGCCAGCATTTTTGGCAATGAATGTTTGTGGCTTACACTCCCTGTGAAGGGGCCCTTTGTTGTCAATGATGTCTTCTGGACACACGTCAGCATCAGCAGTTCGTCCCATGATGGTGGTGCTAGCTGAACAAAACTGTAGAGGGACCATTTTGAAGGCTCCAGGAAAACTTTGCAGCTGTTTGGAGGTTGATTAGCTGATTGCATCTCCCGTCACCATATTTTTAATTTGTTGAGATAGTGAATTGGTGGCGTTTTGTTAAATGTGAGCCAAAATCATGACAATTAAAAGAACTAAAGACTTAAATTACTTCAGTCTGTGTGCATTGAATTTACTACACGAGTTTCACAATTTGAGTTGAAGTACTGAAATAAATGAACTTTTCCACAAAATTCTAAGTGCATGAGCATGCCCCTGGATCTAGAAACTTTCCTAATTGATGATAGCCAACATTTTTTTAACTGCATACCAATTTCTGAAATTTTTACCCAAATTCACATTTACATTCTGCCGCATTTGCAAAGCTTTGTGACCTATTCAACGGTCAATCTAAAGCTATCAATAACACTGTTTGATTTTGTCTGAAAGTTTACATTTGTAAAAAAGACTGTATGACGTTGAGGATGATTTTAAGTTTTCAGAAAATGTAACTAAGCTTATTGAGGCAAACCATATAACCACCCACAATCCCATCATCAGACCAACAGTGAAGAAAATGAAGAGCAAATGACAGTAAAAAAACTCCTCATAAAACACACCACCAACGGATGCCAAGCTTTCACCAGCACTGTGGGGAAGAACAAAATAACAGGGTTAGCAAGAGAAAAAAAGTGTCTTTTCTTTGCAGTTGCCATGGAAACTATGTCTGCAGAGCAGACCACGAGAGGAGAGAGAGAGAGGAGAGAGAGAGAGAGAGCGGATTAATGAGGAATTCTATGACATTAAAGAAACATTGTTTCGTTCTTGTCACAAAGCAATGAGGTGACATTCTGCCCTCTTTCATGTGTGGGGCAGTTGACATCTTTACAGTGAAGTCAGGACCGATGAGTCCAGTGTGCCGGCAAAGATCAGACACATCACAGTGTTTGAAGTGGACAGAGACTCAAACTTACTGGATCTCAAGCCCGTCACTGAGCATTCTGGACGTCTCGGATTCAGAAATTAAATTCTGCTGTCATTACAGTCAGCTGTTCAATATTAGCAGGCCGTGGCTTCTCTTTCAGCCACTGGCACAGTCGGTCTCAGTCTCTCTCGAGGCTGGGATTGGTTTTGACGAACTGACAGCTGACATATGAAGCAAAGACGAGCGGAATGCAGAGAAACGCTGCATCAGGGGGGGGGGGGGGGGGACACAGCATGAGCAAAAACACACAACCTGAAAGTGCGAAGGGCTTGGGCTCCTTTGCTGCTCATAACATGAAAGTCAGTGAGAGAAAAGTCGCATACAGTCTGTATCTATACTGATGGAAATATATATAGTATGTGTGCCTTGTATCTCTTCCATAAAGCACCAGTAGCATGGAACCTGGTAATGTGGTGTTTTGTTTCATGTTATGTTTTATATGTCTTTTATTTTGTAATTGTTTCATGGTCAATTTAGGTCACTGCTTCCCTTGCATAATGTCTCTCTGCCTTGTGTTAGTGCATGTTCTGATGGTGTCTTGGTCATGTGTCTTGCTTCCCCCTTGGTTTGTTCATGTCTGTGACCCTCCTTGTTCCTATACTAAGCTTCATGTTACCATTGTTGCCCTGTCGTGTTATTGATGTAATTTAACCCGATGTTGGTGAGTCTAGTCTGTTTGTGTCAAGCCTGCTCATGCTATGTCTGTTCAAGTCAAATCAAGTCAAGTCTGTGTCTCTAGTCTCGGATTATGTTTGGATGTTTGGATCACTTTGTAAAATACAACTGCACTTGGGTTATCACTACGCTCGCCTTCAGTGGATTGATTCTTTACAGAATACACAACCACTAAAATGAACCCAGCAGTTTCACGCCTCCTCACCTCCGTCAAGGTAATCGCTCCATTGAGGATTATGTGGAGGACTTTTGTGGACTTTGTCAACAGGTGGATTTTAATGATTTGGCACTTAAGGACATCTTTCGGGTGGGTCTGAATGGGCCCATTTGCTCCAAACTTCCTGGGAGAAAGATTCACTGGTCCCTTGCCGAGTATATAGACTCTACTCTGCGGTTGAGTGGATCTGCTTTCACTATGGGTGTCATGGTGGAGGAACATGACACTTCCCCAAAGCCTATTCACGTCATGCCTGCCAAGCCACAGCATTCTCACGTCACGCCTGCCAAGCCACAGCCTTGCACACGGAAGCTTGCTACGCCAAAGCTCTGAGCAAGTCACTGCTGCCATACTCAAGACCTGATCACATCATTCAGATACGTCAAAGTTTAATCATGTCATGTATACAAACCCCTACAAGCCTGATCCATCAAGTCTGCAAGCAGAGTCCGCTAAAGTCATGTATGCTACCCCAGGTCCGTCACGTCCCCCCCACGTGTTCACGTCTGACAAGACAGAGCTTGCTCAGTCATGTGACACATCAGGAGATTCTACAATATGGCCACCATTGAAGAGACAGAGGCTACGTTGCAGATCGGCCACCACACAAGATATCTAAACAAAGATGGCCGTCTTTACGAGTCCGGTCACGTCTCAGATGATCCTACAGGATATCGTCATGAACGTATGGCACCCACGGCTGATTTCCCCGGCCAAGAGGGCGCCATGTTTAGCCTCGCCACGTCTGCGGGAATTCATCACCAAAGTTTGCCCTAAGGTGGTTTTTTGGGGGCGGGGCTCATAGTAGCAAAGCTCCTGCGAATGGGGAGATCTGGGCAAAGACGAACGGATGATTGCTAGTGTGAGGACCCACCTCTGTGTAGGTGGTGCGACTGCAGGCATCCCTGGCGAAGTCAGCACTCTCAAGCCCGACATCTTAGAGGTATGCCACACATCTGCGCGGCTCCCGTAATGGCGGTCGCCCATTCCGAGGTGTCGGGATGCACATGAACGCCTGAAGTCATCTCCTGTCACGAGTTGCTCCCGAGCTCATCTACATGCAGAGTTGCTCCGCAGGATCTCCTGTCCACCCGAATCTGCTCCAGAGGGCCTCTCCCTTGGTCCACGAGTCGTCCTCGACCGGCTCTCCTGTCCATGAGCCATGCCAGAAGAAACTCAAGAGGTGGCGGCATAAGCCTGACAGAAACCCTCAGAGGTGGCGGCACCGCTATGCAGACACCATCCAGAGCGGTGCGGGCATCACTGCAGAACCTCTAGAGGTGGCAGCATCTGCTGCAGAACCTCCTGAGGTGGTGGCGTTCGCTTCTGAATTCACTGCCTGCCCTGTCACGGCCACGGAAGCAGTTCTTGAACTCACCGTCTCTCCTGCCACGGCCACGGATGCCGTCCATGAATTCACCGCCTGTCCTTTTACGGCCACGGAGGCCGTTCATGAACTCACAGACTGCCCTGTCACGGCCACGGAGGCCATTCACGAACTCTCTGCTTGTTCGGTCACAGGCAAGTTGTCTGTCCATGTCTCTGCTCCGCCATGGCTTCCTGCTCTGCTGTCATCATCAGGCCGCCTGCTCTACCTGCACCGCCATGGCTGCCTACTCCACCATGGCCCCCCGATCTGCCTGCACCACCATGGCACCCCGTTCTGCCTGCTCCGCCATGGCCCCCCAATCTGCCTGCACCGCCATGGCCCCCGGATCTGCCTGCACCGCCATGGCTCCCAGTTCTGCCTGCTCCGCCATGGCTCCCCGGTTACATGATTGAAACTGGATCCCCTCTCTGCCTGTTCCTCTTACGGGCCTGGCCCTCCATCACAACCCCTGGACCGCTCAGCCTCACCTCCTGGACGTTGGGTTGGTTGGGGGGTTGTTACATAGGTGTCAGTGAGCCGCCCTTAGAGGGGGGGATTATGTAAGTTGGTGTTTGTTTCTGTGTTCATGTTTTCCATGTCCTTTTATTTTTGATTGTTTCATGGGTCCATTGGGTCACATGCTCCCTTGCCTCATGCTCTCTGCCTTGGTCATGTGTAATGTGTGATGGTAGTCTTAGTCATGTGTCTTGTCTCCCCATTGGTTTGTTCCAGTCATGTGAACCTTACTTGTTTCCTATAAGTAGCTTAATTGTTCACATTGTGCCCTGGTAGTGTATCGGAAGATTTAACCCGCGTGGTGAGTTAGTCTGTTTGTGTCACGTCTGCTCATGCTATGTCTGTTCAAGTCAAGTCAAGTCTGGGTCTTGGATTATTGTTTGGATGTTTGGATCACTCTGTAAATAAACTGCACTTGGGTTCTCACTATGCTCGCCTTCAGTGGATTGATTCTTTACAGTACCATGTAGCGACTCTCATTTCTGCAAACAATAACACAGTAGCAAGGCCATAACCGTGAACATTGAGGGGACAAGAAAATTGCTAGAACTTTTTTTTGAGGCTGGGATCTATTGTAAAGTCATGCATTTGAACCACTTGCAAACAAATTTTTTATTTTAAAATATGCACATTCACTCTTAATTGTCCTAATATGCCCAAACAGCTCTGTTAAAGTTTGTTGTCTCTTACATTCAATTACATGAATTAGCCCTATATAAATGATATAGGCTATTTTCAATTCAAAGCGGTCAAATCTGAGCAAATAAATAAATAAAATCTCACTTTTTTACAGTTAAAAGCTGAAGCGTCATCTTGGTTTGATTGGCCATCTCAAACATTTTGACATTGATGAGCACTGTTAGGCTGAAGTGCAGTAGAGCTGCATCAATAATATCAAATATCTGATTATTGGTGGTCCTTGTTATGGTTTGAATCGACAACTACTTGTACAATCTTGAAGATTCTGTGGGAGCTGCGCTTAGGCGCCAGTGAAGAGTTGCACCAGTGCTTCTGGGATTGTGGGTTTGGCAAAATCTTAACAAGTTGTCCAGATTTTCCTTCAACTGCTCACATTTGTGTAGCATGTTCAACTTGGAGACCTAGTTCTGGTGAGCACAGATTCAGTCAGATGCTTTGACCCTGATACTCGTCACGCTGTGATAAAGATTGTATGTGCCTGAACTGCATTATTGATGGAGCCAATTAAATTTAGATGGAGATTACAAGAGAAAGAAGCTTGTCTGCTCATCTCCGTCCCGACGGCTGAGGATTAATGGGATGCTTTTACTCAGAAGGTCTTAACACTCGTCCGATGGCCGCTGAATGACTCCGACGGGGATGAATCAAGCTGGATGTGGAAGATTTATGTGTGTACAAACACACAATATATTCATTTTGTTGCACACACAAATTCAGACACGGACTTCTCGATAAATGAAAAGAAAGGATATCATTGGGTTGAATGGCTTACTTGATTTCGCTTTCTCTGATTCGGCTTTCGTCCAGATCCTCAATGAACTTCTCTCCCTTCATCCAGTAGATGAGAGGACTCACATCTCCACTGTAGCCAAAGAAAGCTCGGCAGGTCAGGTTCACGGGGCTGCCTGCAAAAAGACACATCACAACACAAGTTCATATATATCATCTGTGAAAGCAGCTTTCTAACGGAGCCTGGCCTGTGGACGGCTGTATGATTTGCTCTCTCTCTAAGAAACAGAAGCTGCAACAAAGATTGTGAGGGAGTTTAGATTGACATCACTATAACCCTAAAACTGCCTCAACAATTTTTCAAAACTATACTAGACACACAATCACTGCAGGCCTGTGAGAGTCTATAAAGGAGATACTACACGCTTTAACATTAACACAAAGACTCTTGACTGAAGTAAATCAGTGTTTCTCTGTGACAGCATGAACAACTGATGCTAATGAGAATCTCCTGTTCTGCCTGTATGTGAAAATTAACCATCTCTGAATGCAGGAGTTTCCTCTCTGGGCCACTGGAGGTCACTGTGGTTCCATCTCTAACACAGGACAGATCCCAGCGGCACAAACACACCTTCCGCAGACATGTATTAGGGCAAATTCTTCAGTGTTTTGTACCGTGGCACACAGTCCAAAGCATCTGAAGCAGTGATTCAACAGGAACGGCACTACTTACAGTCAGCCTGTGTTTGCAATCTTCAGAACAACATACACTGAAATTAAAGCTAGCTTCATGTCTTCATCTCTCTCTATATATTTATATTAGATTTAAGTTGATACTGTATAATGAACATCTTTGTGTTCTATGTTTGTCAGCAGGGGACGAAATTAAAATGCCAACCCAAGATTCTGTTTAGTAGACCGCTTATAATTGAAAAGTGGATGCTTCCAGAAAATCTGCATACAATTGTATTTCTGAGAAGCTCTTTGAAGAAAATGCCAGTATTTTGAAATAAGCTCAGACTGTCAGTTTTTTCCCCCAATTGTATCCATTTAGCCTGAGATGGTTCTGCAAAACGTAGCTACGTACGTACCACCTGCGCTCAGAATAGTTCAGTTACTCATACATGTAACAAATGTCTGTTATAGTGCATGCAGGCGTGTTTTTGTATGAATTGGGAAATTGGAGCAAGAACATCCTAGTTAATCGGGTCTCTATGGCGTGTTAATTGTGTTTGTCTGTGTTGGCCTCTATTCATTCACATCCAGCGGAGAGGATCATCCAGACGGCTGAAAGCTGCTCTGCTCATTAAAACACTGTTGGGAACATTTGTGCCATCATAATGCCATAACTGACCTCCTGCGTCCAAAACAATTTACAGAGAAAGACAGAATGAATGAATGAACTGATGTGAAAATGTCTGTATAAACGGTGATGTGCCTCTGAGCAAGTATGTTAGTAAGGACTAAAAACCCAGCTGACAGAGAGCGGTCTTACAACTTTCAACATTTTTAGAAAGTTATAAGAATTTTAGAACAAAACATTCTTAAAGTAATGTTTAACTTTATTAATATTTGATATACATTCTCATAACATTGAGAGAAAAGGTTCTTAGAACAAAATTTTTGGGAACATCTTTACGATGTTGTTTGCACTTGTTGAACATTCTTGTTGAACAGTCTTAGAACAGTAAAAATAAACATTTAAATTACATTATTTTCATTAAAAATAAAACATTATTTGAAACATTGTTTTGCAAAGTCTTAGAATGTTAAAATGTTTTCTCGTCATGATTATAAAGTTAATGGAACATTGTAAGAAATATTTTTGTAACATTTAAATAATTTTATAATCACAAAAAAAAAAGGAAAAAAAAAAAACTGGACATAAATTAGAAACAATGTTCCCACAACGTTTTAAAAACCTTCTTTGTGTAAAGAGTTTAAATGGCAAGCTGGGGCAGGGAAGGGTCATTGAGGATGGTTGTTATTGCCACATTTTCCTTATTCACCCATAAACAAGAAAAACAACAAAACCCATATCAACTGTTGACATGACTCGCTGGTTTTCCCCAAGTCACTCTGAGTAGCCAAATAAATAAGCTGTAGAAGGTGAATGTAAGCTGGCTTGTGGTCTGATGATGGCATGCGTTCCCAAAATATTCTGCTCCTTCAGTCAAGTCTCTTTCTCTGTCTCTCTCAAGAGTAGTTCAATAGCAACCAGCCGAGTAAAGACTGAACGCTGACCTGAACCCTCTGTGTGTTTGGCAAAAGCATTACTAAGAAAGACAGAGACAAAGCGTCAAGTCATAACAGAGTTTGTGAATTCATACACTGACTCAAATGTCAACAGCAACAGCACCAGAGTCCCATGTTTAATGCTGTCTGCGACGTTCCTCCTCTATCAGTCTGTTTAAATCAGAAATATAGATCAACAGATGCTCATCAGGCCAATTCACTGGGACTTTTTTTGCCGAACTGACAGATGTGGCACATCCTTACACAGAAATACATTACAGCAACTCATATTTGTGCTTTTTTAAGCATCTGCAGGGAAATATGATATTATTCATAAATCAGGAACCTGTATTACTCTACAATCAAATCTACATGAACAACAACGCTGAGCAGATGTGTGATGCATGCGCACACTATGGATTCATGAACGGTGTCATCACTAGAAATGTTTAATTTCAAATGGAATTCCTGCTTTCTGAAGTCATATTCTACTAGCTACTGTACAACATTATTATTATTTACACAGACAATCACACTCGTTAGGATTAAATACAACGGTGAACATATTCAAGGGACGAGTCTGGTTAATATGGATGTAATTTAAAACGAAACACTGCCACATACCTGGAGACAAACTCTTTAGGCCAGTTCACTCCAAGGACGATAACTATAAAGATATAGTTCTAAAAATCTTTCTCAGTATTAATGAATAGCAGAGTCCACACCACAGCTATAACAATAAAGGCACGGAGTTGGTAGCACTTTATTTTACAGTCCTGTTCCTCATGTACATACTATGTATTAATTACAATAACTAGGTAATAACTAGGCACTAACCCTGAACCTACCCCTAAACCTAACCCTACCCAATGTAATAATAATAATTTATGCATTTAGCAGACGCTTTTATCCAAAGCGACTTACAGTGCATTCAGGCTATACATTTTTTACCAGTATGTGTGTTCCCTGGGAATCAAACCCAAGACCTTTTGCACTGCTAACGCAATGCTCTGCCACTGAGCCTCAGGAACATTGTATGTAGTTACCCAATATTACCAGTACTTTCTTGGGTAAGTACACTGTAAGTACAATGTAAGTACATGTAAGTACACGTACTGTAAAATAAAGTGCAACCAACAATTTAATTGGAATCACTTTCACAATGATTTTTTTCCAGCTGATGAACGATAACAACATTGATACCCCCAATCAGAATCCATCAAAGCGGCAGACAAGCATGTGCTGAGAATAAACAGACAATATTGTTCGCTGGTGTGGACGCTAATATTGTTATCTTTATAGTTATCTTTCTTGGTGTGAACTGGGCTTTTTTTAATGCTAAAGCATGAACTAAAAACTTGTCCTGCCACTGATCTAGAATCAGCTTCTCTGTTCTCATTAGGAATAAAAGTGTAGATTTGGAGTGTGGAAACGATTACGTGCAGCAGTTGTGGGCAGTGTTTTCCCAGAGCAGTTATCAGAAATCCCTATTAACGTCTATGGCCAGGCAAAGGCTGAGCGTCATCCACCTCTGATCATCACCTTACACTGGAGAAAGTCCAGCCTCGGATGAACATGCAGATCCCAACCCTCGCACTGGGTTCGCCAACACCGCTCACAATACAAGACTGGCTTTACTTCTGTTGTCTTTTGCAGGTGTGGCTGTGTCTGGTTGCACGTAACATTTCTATAATGATTTAATTCCACTAACAACCATCCCCGGTTTAGTGGCTGTTCGCTTTATTGCTCTACTTTATGTCTGTCCCAGGCAAGAGTTTAAGAATTCAGATTGTACTTCCTAAAAAATAGCTTGTCTTAAAACTGTGGGCACTTAGGCTTCTCTCAATCCATTTAATTAAAACAATACTATAAATTACAAGCAATTCTATCAGGGGGAAGGTAAACCGAGAGGAAGCTAAATCATGACCTTGCGGTGCAGGAGCATTTTCAGCCGCACTGCATAAATCCCTGACAAGAAGTGCTGACATGTCAATCACCGGCGCTTTCCTCCGCAAGTGCTGTGTTCAGACAGAGTATCGTGAAGGAGTGGAGCTTTCACGGCCGAGAGGATTCGGAGATCAGGTAATGACTGAAACTAGTCCCGCAGAGGCCGTTTGTTTGACTCGGACAGCTAAAGCTGAGGTCACATCAGTCCAGCTGAACCTCCAGAAGCCTTTCATCAAACATTTCTCTCCACTTTTTCATCTTCTCTGTCTCTTTTCTCTTTCTGCATGTCCCGCTCACACTTTCTGTCTCTCTGAGCAGCATCGTCTCTGAGTTTCTGGAGCAGCAGATTCAAGCGTGTTTGGCAGGAGAAACTTCTCTCCAGACCGGACTAATTGCTTCTGATGAGCACTAGACACGAAGCAGGAGGAAATGTGTGTTCTTCAGTGCTGCAGCTGCCTGACCTCAATACAAACACACAAGCAGCACTGCCATGTTTGCACTCAGTGGAGTCGCTCTGCTAACGGTGAGCTTAAACACTGATCCTGACTGCCAATCCACGCACATCTACGCTTTCCTCTGTGACGCGATGTTTTGAAGCATGGCTGCTGGTCATGTGCTGGTCCTAAGCAGGAGCTAGTTGCTTAGGACCAGCACATGACCATCTTAAGCCAGCTCATGACCAGCTAAGAACCAGCTTCAACCAGCTCAAACCAGCAGCCATGCTTCAAAACGTACCTAGCCAGCATATGCAGATTTTTCAACAGGGATAACACACACATGACGACGTGACAGTGACCTTCAGGAACAATGTGTGTTTGACACACACACACACACACACACACACAAACACACACACACACACACACACACACCGCAGCTCTCTTCACTGCTGCAAAAGTCTGGAAGAGACTCTCAAACTCACTACAGCAGCTGTAGGAAAGTCATGATTTTCATCTCTGGTTGGTGACAGCTCAAATCTCTCACTCTATAAGAAAATCTCATCCTTCAGCATTATGCAAGAGAGAATATATAGCAGTGTACAAAGTCAAGTCAAAAGTGCAACAGCACATTAGACACTTCACATAAACATTTGGTCTAAAATGGACAATTCTATCTTTGGCTTTAGTGTGCTTTAGTGAGTTCCAAACATTCCTTTGGCAAATCTACAGTACATTATATATGCCAAACCATCCAGGACTGAGCAGAAAACCCAGCGGTCCTGAACATCTGAGTGGATATGAATGCTGGAGAACACTGAGCCTTCACACAAAGGTTTCCTAGGCAACCCCGCTCAGGTTGAGTCAAGAGAAAGAACAATAGCGGCTCGGCTTCTTACACATAAAAGGATTAATTATTACCCACCGTCCCCCAAGAACAGAAACAGAAGGAGTGAGAGGAGCGCCGAGCATGAGGCGGGCCCGGAATAAACACTCCTGCCACAGTGATTTATTAGGATTCCAAACATGACTGACAAACAAAAACTCCTCCCAAACTTTGGCATAAATCGTGCTAATCAACAATCAGAGGGTTCCTGCTGCAATCGCAGGCGCTTGAAGGTGCGAGGGCGGTCCCTGTGTTAGCGACGAGAGACTGCTGTCGTCTTCTGCTAGTAATTGCTCTATTCTGCGGTCCGTTTGTAGCAACAGCAGAGAGTCTGGAGAGGAGAAGTGCACACAGATAGATATTAATATCGGTCTCACTGAAGCGTCACACTGCTCCCCTCAGCACTGCAGAGACAGAAGCCTGTTCACAACACTCAAACCATTCTTAAACATCAGGTTAGTTCAATGCTGTAAACAGTGTTGGAGAAAGTTACTTTTAAAAGTACTGCATTACATCAGTGTTGGGTAAGTTACTCTAAAAAAGTAATTAATTACTAGTTACTAATTACATCTCCAACAGTGTAATAGATTACTGTACAAATTACTCTCTCCAAAAAGTATTTAATTACTTATTAGTAATTACTTTCTAAATCCTATATCAACCTTGACAAGTTAATGATACAAGAATAGGCATGAAATTGTTCTTTTAATTCTTTCAAATAAATATTAGATAACTACATAAATTATTCTAATCACACTTTAGATTAGGGTCCGTTTGTCACTATTAACTAACTATTAACAATGACTTTTGGCTCAATATACTCCTAATTACTGCTTATTAATACTTACTAAAGTAGTTGCTAAGTTTAAAAATTGGGTAGAATTAAGGATTTGGAATAAGTTATTGCAGAATAAGACATTAATATGTGCTTTTTAAGTAATAATAAATAAAAGGTACAATTTATCCCAGCAATATTCATGCTAATAACCAACTAGTTAATAGTGAGAATTGGACACTAAAGTGTTACCAATATACTTATTAACTCACCAAAGTATTTACATTTTATGTTTACTGCAAACTTACACTTTAGATTTTGATGTTAAATCCACTATTGTATTGTATATAAATGTTCTACATTCTATACACTGTATTAAGTTTAATTACATAAGAAGTAAATGTAATTAAATAATACTGTAACGGAGGGAATACAGGAAGCATGCGGATCCATCTGCAAGGTTTTATTAATTGAGACATGGTCAAAAACAGGCATAGGTCAGACAATGACAAACAGGTATATTGATGGCAAGGCAAGAGGGATAATCCAGGTACAAAGCAAAGGTCCAGGCAGGGACAAACAGTATCCAATAGGGCGGGGGAGGGTGAGACTCGAGGGATAATCCAGGTCCACAGGCAGTGATCATAACACGGGGAAACAGACAAGGCAAGATTATGAAAACAAGGAAAAACAAGACACTTGGCTCGGTAATGCAGCTAACACTAGGGGAGTGGAAAATGCAGAACAATACTCGGCAGTGAGAGAGAGGAAGTCCATGGCTTATG
The DNA here is from genome assembly GCA_018155175.1 of Sinocyclocheilus anophthalmus. Classification (NCBI taxonomy): domain Eukaryota; kingdom Metazoa; phylum Chordata; class Actinopteri; order Cypriniformes; family Cyprinidae; genus Sinocyclocheilus; species Sinocyclocheilus anophthalmus. The sequence goes on along the minus strand of JADLZN010009417.1, from coordinate 43,845 downwards.
TAGCATGTCTGATTGGATTCAGCTGAGTGTGTGTGTGTGTGTGTGTGTGATCAGTGCATTCAGCTGTGTGTGTTTCAGGTGAGCTTGTGATTAGTGCATGGGAAATGTAGTCCAGGGTGATGGGTAACAGTCTGTGTGGTGTGAGAGTCAATGTAATGGTAGAATGACCTCTAGTAGCAATCGGCCTGAAGCCCACGGACCAGATTCGTGACAGAGCCCCCCCAAGGAGCGGCTTCCAGACGCTCCAACCACTAAACGATCCAGGTGGGCGGTGGAACGGAGGCAGAACAGGGGGAGGGACGGTGGGCCAGGTCCACGTGGAAATGGAGAGACTGGGAACTGAGGCAAAGCCGGCAGAGCAGGGCACCAAGGTGGAGCAGATGGAACAGGAGCCCACCAGGGCAGAGCAGACGGAACAGAAGCCCACCAGGGCGGAGCAGAAGACCCAGTGAGCCCACCCTGGGCCTAAACTCGGGGACATGAACCCTCTGGGCCGAACTGAGGATGGGAGACTTCCAGGGCTACTGGGGATCAGGATAGCGCGTACGTGGTGCTGGCACTGGAGGGTGTATGGAGGAGCAGGCACCAGCAAAGCGCTGCGAAGGAGATGGCAATGAGGAGTCTTGGGGTGGAGCGACACTGGAGATGTTTTGGGAAACAGGAGGACCTCCGTGGGCTATACTCTGGAACAGGAGCCCTCCGTGGGCTTAATTCGGGAATTGGAGTCCTCCGTGGGCTTAACTCGGGAACAGGAGTCCTCCCTGGTAGGGACTGGGACCTGGGGAAAACTGAGACACAAGAGACAGACAGAGCATATACGGTCTCATGGATGGGACAGACAGTTCTTTCACAAACGGCCTCCATAACCATGACAGGACAAGCAGGGAGTTCACAAACCGGCCTCTATAGCCGTGACAGGACAGGCAAAGAGTTCACAGATGGCCTCCATAGCCATTACAGGACAGGAAGAGGGTTCACAGATGGCCTCCATAGCCGTTACAGGACAGGACGAGGATTCACAGACACAACACCTCTGGCGGTTCTGCAGCGGATGCCGCCACTTCTGGAGGTTCTACAGTAGTGCCCTCAAGATACAGGGAGAGCTCGGCAAAGGTTCCCTCGACCTTGACATGACAGGTTGAAAGTGTGTTTCTGGGCACCACCACAACGCAAGGAGCTGAAGCGAGCACCGCCGCTTCGGGAGGTTCTGCAGCATGCGCCGCCACCTCTGGAGAAACTGCAGCGGGCACCACTACCTCAGGAGATTCTGCAACTTCAGTTGCCAACTCTGGAGACCTAATAGTGGGCGCTGCCACCTCTGGGAGTTATGTGGTGGTGTATGCAGCCCAAACACACCAAAAAGCGTTCCCCATCAGGGGAAACACTTCAGACACGGGAATTAGTTCATGAACAGAAGGGTTAGAGTGAGTGGGTTTGGGGTTACCAGCTGTGCGTGCAGACACCAGTGGTGTATCCCTCACACTAGATACCAGACCGGGATACCGAAAGACTTACCTTGACGATCTGGGTGCAACAGACAGGACATGAAAAGACTCCTGACGATCAGCTGTGACGTGACATGACTCAAGATGATCAGCTGTGACGTGACGGGACACTGGATGATCAGCTGTGACGTGACTTGACTCATGAAGATCAACTGTGACTTGACTTGGTTCATGAAGATAAGCTGTGACTTGACTTGACTCATGGGACAATAAAATGTGACTTGACTTGGTTCATAAAGATAAGCTGTGACTTGACTTGCCTCACGAAGAACAACTGTGACTTGACTTGGTTCATAAAGATAAGCTGTGACTTGACTTGCCTCACGAAGAACAGCTGTGACTTGACTTGACTCATGAAGAACAACTGTGATTTGACTTGCCTCATGAAGATCAGCGGTGACTTGACTTGACTGCTGCCATAACAACTGTGGCTTGACTTGGTTCATGAAGTTCAGCTGTGACTTGACTTGACTCACGAAGAACCACTGTGACTTGACTTAGTTCATGAAGATAAGCTGTGACTTGACCTGCCTCATGACGATCAACTGTGACTTGACATGGGCTCAGGAAGATCAACTGTGACTTGACTTGATTCATGAAGATAAGCTGTGACTTGACTTGCCTCACGAAGAACAACTGTGACTTGACTTGGTTCATAAAGATAAGCTGTGACTTGACTTACCTCATGACGATCAACTGTGACTTAACTTGACTCATGACGATCAACTGTGACCTGACTTGACTCATGAAGAACAACTGTGACTTGACTCATGAAGAACAACTGTAACTTGACTTGGTTCATGAAGATCAGCTGTGACTTGACTGGACTCCGGAAGATCAGCTGTGACTTGACTTGACTCATGAGGAACAGCTGTGACTTGACTTGACTCATGAAGATCAGCTGTGACTTGACTTGTTTCATGAAGATAAGCTGTGACTTCACTTGCCTCATGACGATCAACTATGACTTGACTAGACTCATAACTATCAACAGTGACTTGACTAGACTCATAACTATCAACTGTGACTAGACTAGACTCAGGAAGATCAGCTGTGACTTTACTTGGTTCATGAAGATAAGCTGTGACCTGACTTGCCTCATGACGATCAACTGTGACTGACGGGACTCATGAAGATCAGTTGTGACTTGACTTGCCTCATGACGATAAACTGTGACTTGATTTGCCTCATGAAGATCAGCTGTGAATTGACTTGACTCATGAAGATCAACTGCGACTTGACTTGACTCACGAAGATCAGAAGCGAATCAGAAATCAGATCAGAATGAGCTTTATTGCCAGGTGTTTACACATACGAGGAATTTGTTTTCGTGTCAGAAGCTTCCACAGTGTAACAGAGTGACAGTGACGGAACAAAAAACACAGAAAATAAAATATAAAAAAAAATAGAACAAGTAAATAAGGAATAAAAATACAAACGACATTGTATGTGCAGGTATATACCAATAGACAGTTTTTGTAGGTCCAAGGGTACTGTATAGTATGTGTGCACAACTTAAGTGTAGACGATTGAGTGTTAGATAAAATAAGTGTATGCGTGTTCTAACTCGTGGTGTTCTACAGTATTGTTAAGGTTCATGAGATGGATTGCTGAGGGAGAACTGTTCCTGTGTCTGGTCGTTCTGGTGCTTAGTGCTCTGTAGCGTCAACCAGGTGGCAACAGTTAAAAGAGTGAGTGTGCTGGATGTGAGGGGTGCAGAGTGATTTTGGCAGCCCTTTTGCACGCTCTGGATGAGTACAGTTTTTGGAGAGTGGGGAGGGTTGTACCAGTGATTCTCTCAGCAGTCCGGACTACCCTCTGTAGTATTCTGAGGTCAGATTTGGTAGCTGAGCTGAACCAGACAGATATTGAAGTGCAGAGGATGGATTCAATGATGAAGGAGTAGAACTGTTTCAGCAGCTCCTATGACAAGTTGAACTTCCTCAGCTGGTGAAGGAAGTACAACCTTTGCTGGGCCTTTTTCACAATGGAGTCAAAGTGAGTGTCCCACTTCAGGTCCTGAGAAATTGTGGTGCCCAGGAACCTGAATGACTCAACTGCAGTCACAGTGCTGTCCATGATGGTGAGTGGGGGGAGTTGCAGGGGGGTTTCTCCTGAAGTCCAAAATCATCTCCACTGTTTTGAGCATGTTAAGCTCCAGGTTGTTGAGACTGCACCAGACAGCCAGATGCTCGACCTCCTGTCTGTAAGCAGACTAATCACTGTCCTGAATGAGGCCAATGAGTGTGGTGTCATCTGCAAACTTAAGGAGATTGACAGAGGGGTCTTTAGACGTGCAATCGTTGGTGTAGAGGGAGAAGAGCAGAGGGGAGAGAACACAACCCTGAGGAGCTCCAGTGCTGATTTACGGGTGCTGGATGTGTATTTTCCCAACCTCACTAGCTGCTGCCTGTCTGTCAGGAAGCTGTTGATCCAATGACAGATGGAGGTGGGCACGGAGAGCTGAGTTAGTTGGGCAGGAGGAGGTTTGGGATGATAGTGTTAAAGGCCGAGCTGAAGTCCACGAACAGGATCCTCACATAAGTCCCTGGTCTGTCTAGATGTTGCAGAACATAATGCAGTCCCATGTTAACTGCATCGTCCACAGACCTGTTTGCTCTGTAGGCAAACTGAAGAGGATCCACAAGGGTCCAGTGATGTCCTTCAGGTGGGCCAGCACCAGTCTCTCAAGTGACTTCATGACCATAGATGTGAGAGCGACAGGTCTGTAGTTATTAAGTCCAGTAATTTTGGGTTTCTTTAGGACGGGGATGATGGTGGAGCGTTTGAAGCAGACAGGGACTTCGCACAGCTCCAGTGATCTGTTGAAGATTTGTGTGAAGATGGGGGCCAGTTGGTCAGCACAGGATTTCAGACAGACAGGTGTAACACAGTCTGGGCCTGGTGCTTTTTTCCTTTTCTGCTTCCGGAAGACCTGGCGCACCTTGTCTTCACTGATCTGAATTGCAGGTGTGGGGGAGAGGGGGTTGCTGGAGGTGTGAATGGTTGTGTGGAGAGGTATTCAGGGCGGGTGTGGGGTGTTTTTTAAAAAACCAGCACTCGTTCAGATCATCTGCCAGTTGTTGATTCACCACAGTGCTGGGGGATGGTGTCTTGTAATTGGTGATTTCTTTTAGACTTTTCCACACTGATGCCGAATCACTGGAAGATAATTTAATCCTATTTTTTCAGAATAATTCCTCTTTGACACTCTGATCTCCTTTTCCAGTGTGTATTTGTGTATCAGTGTGTATAAGCTGTGATTTGACTTGCCTCATGACGATCAACTGCGACTTGACCTGACTCATGAAGATCAGCTGTGACATAACAGGGTGCTGTTGTGTCCGCCATTTTGTGAGCGTAATCTAGTGTGGGGGCCATTACAGGAGTGAGTGTGGGGTTGTGTTCCTCTGCGATACCCACAGTGAATAGAGAGCCAACAGTCAAAAAAGCAAAGTCCAAAAAACAACTCAGCGATGAACGCGGACCCTCGTCTAAGCTCATCGTCGAGGTTGGTTAAGGGCATCACAAAAAAAAAAACTCTATCAACAAAGACCGCTGTAGATCCGAATAGTGTGTATGGCTAAAAATTAACGAAAATAGTTCTCTTGTGATCGCGGCCCTGTCTTAGGGCTAACAAATCCTTGCCGGTCAATACCGGCCAATGTGCCTATGGAAACAGCTGCTGGATCCTTGTGGGGCGAGTATTATTGTAACGGACGGAACACGGGAAGCATGCGGATCCACCTGCAAGGATTTATTAATTGAGACGTGGTCAAAAACAGGCATGGTAAGCAATGGCAAACAGGTTAGTGATGGCAAGGGGGGGGGTGCAAGAGGGCTACCAAGGGGCTACAAGGCAAAAGGTTCAGGCAGGGAAAACAGTATCACAATAGGGCGGACTCGAGAGATAATACAGGGAAACAGGCAGTGATTCTCCTCCCCTCTCCTCCCCTCCCCCCCCCTCCCCCCCCTCCCCCCTCCCCCCCCCCCCCCCCTCCCCCCCCCCCCCCCCCCCCCCCCCCCCCCCCCCCTCCCCCCACCAGACCGCCCCCCCCCCCCCCCCCCTATCCCCCGTCCCCCTCCCCCCCCCCCCCCCCCCCCCCCCCCTCCGTCCCCCCCCCCCCCCCCCCCCAGTGATCAGACACGGGAAACAGACAAGCAAGCGAAGAAAAGAAAACAAGACACTAGGCGAGGAAATGCAGCTAACAAATAGGGGGTGGAAAAGGAGAACAATACTCGGCAGCGGATGGAGAGGAAGTCCATGGCTTATGTCGAAGTCTGATTGGATTCAGCTGTGTGTGTGTGTGTGTGTGTGTGATCAGTGCATTCAGCTGTGTGCGTGTAATCAGTGCAATGGTTCATGGGAAATGCAGTCCAGGGTGATGTGAAACAGTCTGTGTGGCGTGAGAGTCAATGTAATGGGAGAATGACCTCTAGTAGCAATCGGCCTGAAGCCCACGGACCGGATTCGTGACAAATACCTTACTTTACTTTAATTCAATTACAGTAACTAATTACCTAGTAGCTAGTTACACCCAACACTGATTACAATATGGCATTACTCCATGAAAAGTAATGAAAATGCGTAATATACCTGTAAGGCATTTCTGAACATCACACAAACCAGATGAGAGTTGTAAAAGTATGAACCATGGTCAGCCCAGGCGTACCTCTCTCCAATGAATTCCTGCCTCGCTCTGCTTATCTTTACAAAGAAAACACGGAGATAATGATTTACCAAACCACCTCCATGTCGACACAATACTAAGACAACAAGAACTGACCCCTCCCATCTGGATCCGTTTAAGCTACAGAAGGTCAGTAGGTTTCGTGACTGGTTTCAGCATCAATAAAACATCTAATGGACCAAAGAACAAAGAACCTGGTACCTAAACAGAGCCCGCACAGAATCGCACGGACCTCATGACCATTTGACGCATAAATTGCTAAAATCCGACCAACAAAAGAGACAATTTTATAGCTCCATGTACAGCGAGAAGGAGTTTCTAGCACGAGCTCTCAGATCTGACCGAGAATGGGACCACAGGACCCTTACCTTTTACCCCTGCATCCAAAGAAAGAGACAAGATTTCTTTGACAATCGTTGCTAATCATTGAAAGTATGAAAATATCAGAGTATAGAGTCACAAATAATATGTTGTATGTCTTAGATATACAGTATATACCTGATGTGTTCATTTAATCGGTGCAACGTTAAGCAGTGTTTTATTAACCTTTTTAGGAATGAGGATATTAAATGTGTGTAATATGTGAAAGTTTAATCTTGAACGAATTGGAACCGCGAAAATGCAGAAGGTTGAATGAAAGTAAACTTTAATAGTAGTACAATACGTGCTTTTTAAAGAGGACTTATAGGATAGTATTACACACCCTTATAGATGGGTTCTCAGGAGAATTGAAGCCTCTTGTTAATATATGCATGCTCCGCCTGGCAAGAAGGCGATTGGAAGATCGCGTCGGAGGAGGGACTTATGCAGCGGAACAAAAACCCAATACAGGACAGACTCGAGTGCTTGCTTGCGGCTTCTCCTGCTCTCGCCTGTCGCCGTGTTAGAGCACCCCACGTGTGCTCACGCGCTTACCATCAAAAGCGACCAGCCATCTAAAACTCAACACTTCAGTGATACTTTGTTGAAATCTTCAAAGAACTTAAAGTCGTGAAATTAAGACTTTCAGCAGAACTGCTCAAGCCCTGCTTCATCACAGACCAACCAATCCAAACGAGGGGTTTTCCAAAGGACGTCATTCCGACGTCACCGACCAATCAGTAACGGGGGTTCCCTCAAAGACATCCCGGAAGCCTGCATCAGCCACGGATTCACCTCAGCTGTCAACAAAGCAAAACGCAAGTACAAACAAAATCTTCGAACTGCTGAAATGGTGAATTTAGATAAGCAGTAAAATTTAAGACGAAATTCTCTGCTTTGTGAATTCTTAAGGCGAATTTACATCAATTGTGAAAACAAGGTAGAACTATGAAACTCAGAACTCCGTTAACATAATTTTCTTCCTCTGAAACTGTATGTTTGTGTGTATTTGTGGTTTAGCTTAGTTGATGTAATCTAGAATAGCCAATAAAATTTCATGTTTCATTTATAAAGAATAATGTTGGTGTCATATAATTTCAAGGTTAAAACTTTTGCCAAAGATCACTTGCTTGCTGCCTAGCTCGTAACTTACTCATAATAATTACCTCTCTTAAGAGCTGACAAATATATAAGTGTGTTAACATGTGGCAGGGAAAACACATATTTAATTGTTAAACATGTACTGGACCACTGGCTCGCTGGACGCCCCTTGATAAAGTATAAACTATTTAAAGTCAAAATCAGTTTTGATCAGGTGGACCTCGAATTCTCAGATGGAGTTCTTTTAAAACCTAGCAGCTAGAAATAAACCTGAATGAATTAATAATAATGAATTCCCTTACAACTGAGTTAAAAGTCCTTACAACTCTAAATGTAAAGTAATGAGTTACGGTACTTTTGCATTATTCTTTGTCACCTGAGCTGGGCTTGCTTATTTGTTTTTTAATAACAAAAAAACCCAAAGGTTATCATTTTGGCAACTGTAAAGGCCCTTTAACATCAAAAGTGAAATGAATAATCCTCAACACGGGGACAGGAGAGGCGTTAGTCAATAAATGGGAAAACAAAGTAATAGATGTTACGTATCTGAAAAAGTAACTCTTTTGTTGCAAATTTAAAAGTAGTGCATTTCTTTACTGGTTACTTTCAAAAGTAATCTGATTATGTGACTCACATTACTTCCTCAACACTGGCTATAATGTGACATTTGTTAGTCCTGACATTTCTCCTACAGAACTCCGCAGACTATCCCACAGTGCCACGTGTGCGTTTGAGGTCAGGAACACCTGCGCCTCTAGATAATGACGCTTGTTGCAGCAAAATGTGTCACGAATCCATGGCAGCTGTGCAGAGCTGAGATCAGACAAAACAAATGAATATGCACCTTCGGAGAGTCTCTGTAGTAATGGATCTCTAGTAGCATGGCAACTGCTGCAATCACACTTGACAAAACCTCACCAAGCAAACGACAAAGTGAAGATGCTTTTGTCTGACCATTTCAAAATGAAGGCGGTTTTTTATGTTGCACAGATCATCTACCATCTACGTTACTGAACCTTGATTTTCACTGCTTTTACTAATGTCTTTCTTCTGCAAATATACATAATAAAAAAGCTTAAAGCCTGTTCATACATTCATCTTCTCAGGGGTTGTTAATGCTGGACCTGTGGAGATTTTGTGAATTGCCCCTGAATCAGCTCGCTAACTAAAGCATTCATGAACAGTGTTGGGCAAGTTACTCTGAAAATGTAATTAAATTACTGATTACTCCTTTTAAAAGTAATCATGTTACTGTTCTGATTACTTGATTTCAAATGTAATTAGTAATCAGTTAAATTACTAATTACGTTACTTTTTTCTCCATGAAATTCATGAAATCCCAGCATACACGCTCCCGATAAGTATTGGTATTTCAAGCGATCAAGCATTCACAGAACACTGTTATTTTTTAACTAAAGCAAGCATAGGCTGCTGCGCACATGGTTTGGCATGGCAGAACACCTGCAAATAGCGCTACTTTTATAATCTCTAAAAAGATGAAATCTCAGTTCATCGCAATCTCACAAATCTCTGTTATAACGTAATAAATATATGCATAATGAATCTTTTATAATGTCTACAATTTGTGTGTTATAATGAGAGAATTCGTGAGCACGCAAATTTCAGCACCGCATTGCTCAATGCTGCAAACACGTGTATAGCCTAAAAAGAAACTCTGCATACGCCTGCACCTGTTAATCGTTTATATTTTATATTAGTTCATGTTGCTTTTGTGCAATAGATGAATAACAATTTATTTGTTTTAGATATTTTATGTTTAGATATTTCTATTTGCGGGAGTCCCGTGAATCATTTTAATCTCCCGCATCCCGCACACACACCACGAGTTCTGCACTTGACTTAAAGCTGCACTCTGTTGAGTCGGGTCTCGCGGGAGAGCAGCTCTCTAATCCACTGGCACTTGACTTGACAGTGCGTGAGCTACATCCTTTTTACAATCTAGATTAGAAAATAAAAGGCATTTCTCCAGCAAGTAACGCGGCAGGAAGTATAGAGAATCGGCGGGTAAATATACTCTAATATATTTTGAAATTATAATGCATTAATTACTTTTACTCAAAAAAGTAAATCCAAATTAAGTAACGCGTTACTAAGTTGGGTTACTGCCCAACACTGTTCATGAACTGGTTGTGTCAGACAACCTCAACATTAACCCTGATCATACAGCATTCACTGTGGACCAGGACTAACAACCCCTGCTTTAGTGTGTTTTGTAGTTCTAGTGACCTACTGAAAGCTTGTTAGATCTCATCAATCAAATGCATAAATTTTATATTAGGAAACTGGCCAATTACTCTGCTTCTCAGCGGTAGGGCTGAAACAATTAGTCGACATTATCGGCAACGTCGACAGTAAAAAATTGTCAACAAATATTTTTGTTGTCGAATAATCATTTGATCTCATATGACCCAAAGTAAGGGTCTGCAATAACACGGTTTGACCAGTGTGGCACTGTAGCTTAAGACTGTAATTCAGCTCTCCCGAATTAAATCCAATAGAAGAAGAAACAAACGATGCTTCTGAGTACAAACAAAGCCGAATCAGAAGCTGTTGAGTGGCGTTTAGATGAATATGTAAATAATTATATTCTGCACGCAAAAAAATCAACAGTTCAGAAAGCATCTGATCATAGTGATGTGGATATGTTTGCACCAGCTCTGCAGTTTGGTACTCCAGTAAAGTCCAGTCATGCCACGTTTATTTATAAAGCACTTTATACAATATCGCTTTAATTCAAGCAGCTTTTTAGTATTACACATGAAAAAACAGTGTCCACTCTGCTTCAGTTAGAGAGAAACTTACTTTTTTTACTTTCAGCTTGATTTTCTTTTATTAAGCAGCTCTCCAGTGCAGAGCTAGCTAATGATAAAATCGTTTAGTAGTGGGGAAAAAAATATTATTTCTTTAAAGTGATAAAGTTCGGTTTGCAGAGATTAAAGCTTGATCTGGCTCTGTCTTGATTATTATAACACTATAACATGTTTAAGAGAGCTAATGTTGTCAATAAAATAATTGATAATTGAACAAAATAATTGTAATAAATTGTAATAAAAATAATTGTTTTGTTCCATATCCATATGGCCTACAAAAGGAGATGTTAGGCAGAATGACGCATCATTCAGATACATCTTTCATACAGTTAATTAAATGGTAAATGAGAATGTCTCTCTTCTGTCATCACATTTTGTCAAATATATTTATTTGTATTGTAAAAAATAATAATATAATCATTGTAATTATGTAACCGTAATATAACTTTCAAAAGTTGACATGATCACCTTTATATTTACTTGTTAGAATATGTTTAACTGTATAACGTTTAGTCGTTTAGTCATTCTAATAATTAGTAATAATTATCTAGATAGGTTAATCGGTTATCAAAGTAATCGTTTGTTGCAGCTCTAACAGTGAGTGTGAGAATGTCGGCCAGCATTCCCTATTTACTCACACACACAGATACACCTCAGGCAAACACAAATATAAATGCAAAAAGGTTCTTATAACTAATTCCTTCAACATTGAGATTCACAAGCATGGTGATCAGGTGCTCTTCCAGCAGACACAGGAATTCAGATTTTATGCATGACTCCCAGACTGGTTGGCGTTTTGTGTCAGGGAGCTTTGAATGGAAGAATGAATGAACAATCACCTAAACCTGGCTAAGGTTAGTGTTACTGACATCACAGCTCAGACAGACAGAAAAAGATCTAAAGAAAACCCACTAATGACAATCAAAGACGGCTGCTCACATCCCAGAGTGGTTAAATTCAGGTCCCTAGAAAGTTATCAGTGGTCAGTTTTAGTAACTGCACAATTTGAGAACAAACGAAAATACAGTATCCTTATTTGAAGCAGGTGGTCAATGCTGATCAAACAGCATCTTTTAAAGGGGTTATGAACTGAGAAACCAAAAATCCCTTGATCTTTTGACATATAAGAGGTCATAATACTATAAAAACATCCTGTAAGTTAGTCTAAAAACAACTTATATTGAAGGCAGTCTGCAAAAATGACAGCTTGTGAAATGTTCTACTCCCATGGTCTTTTTTTTCATGGGAGCCGCACTGATAGGGCAAAGTCAATTGGAGAGCCACTTTTACCGCGAAGTATCAAACGTTACATCCAGTAATAAATAGCATGTCTTTTTATCAATCTGTCATCCATGATATGCAATGCAATACAAAAGGGGCTATCATTCTTTATCATTTACCAGTCAAATTTGTAACTGAGACACAATGATTTAAAAAAAGCAGGATTACCTTAATGCTGGAAAGAACTTAAGTTATTTAATTGTTTTATACTAGCCCATCATGTATCTAACCATCCAAGTGCACAGTCAGCATTAAGAGCTGTTAAGATTAAAACTGGCAACTCCACATGCAGTGAGTCAGTGTCATAGACGTAGGACAGAGCAAGTGTAAATATCTTTTCTAGTCTACATTTCATCTTGTAATGCCGCTGTTTTGGGTATTTTTAAAAATATATAAATTATTTGTAATAGAGCAGACACTGTTAGGTTGTAGTTGTCGTGCCACGCCCCGCTGCGCTAAAAGTCTGTCTACACTTGATGCAACAAAGCGACAGTTGCAAATCATCTGAAAGTAGTGTCAGTACAGTTCGTCATAAATAGAACGAGGCATCAGTTCACTGATGGGGATCATGTCGCATCGTGCCGTACCGCATCCAGTGTAGACAACATCACTGGGTTCTATTGTCTTTTGTCGGATCGCGCCACTCGTGTCCGGTGTAGACAAGGACATTGGTTTTGCTTTGTTAATCGCCTGCTTGTTTTAAATGTTTTTATGCAATATCTATATTGACGGCATGATATCATTGTATTATTTACTGCCATGCAAGCCACAAAGTAAAGCTTGGCGAGCCACATAAGGCTCGCGAGATGCGCAATGAGTAACATTTTTCTACTCTATGATGTAATAGTGGTGGATAAGCTCCGCCTCCACAGAAGAAGATCAACACCTGCTTCTACATCACTGCCTGTTTAGCCCCGCCCACTGATTCTACATCACTGCCTGTTTAGCCTCGCCCACCGATTCAACATCACTGCCTGTTTAGCCCCGCTCGCACATGTAGTGTTTACGAGAGAGGCGAACGCGCAGGTCTATGCAGAAATCAAATGATAAATATGCTCCGAAGACAACAAGATGCTGTGCAGCGCCAAGCTGTGCAAAAACAGTGTTTGCGTTGCCTTCCTTCTGATCCTAACGTTAGGAAAGAGTGAATTAACTTTATTTCGAATTTAGTTCCAGACTGCATCAGTAAGAACTCGGCCCTTTGTTCAATTCATTTTACCGCGGATTTGTTTAAAAACAAGGCACATTTTGGCTAGGGATTTTCAGAAAGATTTAAACTATACGATAATGCTGTGCGATATTAGATCCGACAGTGTGAGTAACTGTTTTCAATATGTGCTCACTACTGCTTTGTCTCTTCTTACAGATTTTAGTTATTTTGTTTTTGATCTAAATCACAGCAGCGTTCATTTGTGAAGGATGTAGACTGTCAATCTTACACAACTATTAGCCAGTCATAGCAGTGGGCATTTACTTCTGAGTCTACAATCCTCCACTCCTATTCAAAAAGAGCGTTCTGATGAGGGGGGTCAAAACAGCACAGAAAATAGCCTATATGTATATACAGTATATAATGTGTGTGTGTCTATATAGCCTATTATGTTTTTTGATGTGAAAATCTTGATAACATTATAAGTGGAACTCAGAGAACAGTACAAAATAAAAAAAAAACAAAGGCAGTTCATGACCCCTTTACAGTTTTTCTCGATTGAAATACACTATAACCAGGCTTTTGAACTAAAAAAAAAAAAATAATTCAAAAAGCACACCCATTTTGCTGAACCATAAACACTATTCCCCTGCTTTAACACATGAGCCAGATTTGGTGAACTGTTACTGCAAAACGCTACACACAAATCCCTACATTTCTCAGTCTTACAAATTACAACCATTACCCAGTTAAACACCAAAGTAAATTGAACACACATCATCGATCCTCAATATATAGATAAAAGGGCCCGATCAGTTCCTGAGCTTTGACATGGATCCACGAGAAATGAAGGAATCAGGTTGAAGAGAAGAGGAAGAGGTGGAGGAGGAGGAGGAGGAGGAGGAGAAGGGAGAGGAGGAGAGGAGGGAGAGGAGAAGGTGGAGGAGGTGGAGGAGAAGGAGGAGGAGGAGGAGGAGAAGGGAGAGGAGGAGCAGGAGAGGAGGGAGAGGAGGAGGAGAGGAGGGAGAGGAGGAGGAGAGGATGTGGTGGAGGAGGAGGAGGAGGAGGGAGAAGGAGGAGGAGGAGGAGGAGGAGGAGCTGGAGGAGGAGGAGGAGCTGGAGGAGGAGGAGGAGGAGGAGGGAGGGGAGGAGGAGGAGACGAATATGCAAGGAGACACAGTCTCCAGATTAAATTCGTGCCACTTTAGTTGACCATGTCCTTGTCCATGGTATTACTATGAGGGAGGCTGGGCAACGAGTACAGCAAAATTTGAGTCGCTTCACCATCGCCTCCATCAGAACCTTACTTACAGTAAGACTGCTCTGTACAGTAACTTTAGAGTGCATACACTGTTGCACTATGCTACTGTAATAAAGAAATGAATCAAATTGCCTCACATACAGAGTTTCAGTATGTTTCCAATTTTTCCTGTAAAAAAGGATGTGTGACAGTTACAGTAATGAGTGCTTCTATTTTTGTAGGACACAGAGACGACCACCTGGTGGAGGCAGGCTAAGGCTTTTGTCGGAGGAGCAAGAGAGGGAGCTTGTAAACATGGTCATTGCCAATAATGTAATCCGCCTGCGAGAGAGTCAAAGGAAAAGTGATTGAGGATAATCATCATTTTCGAGGGATGTATGCCATCAGCCTCTCCACAACTGATCGTATCCTCCGAAAGCAAACCGTTTTTTCCTCCGGATGAAACAGGTGTACCGCGTCCCTTTCGAACGAAACTCTGACAGAGTGAAAGACCAATGAGTGGAATATGTTCAGGTATGAGTTTTGATATCGTATGAAGTGTTGTGTACCATCACAGTATAGCAGTTTATGCTGCCATTGGTACCCTCTTGAATTGTGCTTCAGGGCAGTGATTTACTCTACTGTGTTTCATGTGTTTTGCAGAGAATCTTTGAGATTGAAGGCCTGCCTGTTCCCCATGAAATTATCTTTGTGAATGAGGCTCGTTTCAAACTGACCAAAAGAAGGAGAAGGGGGAGAAACATAATTGGCCATCGGGCTATTGTAAAAGTCCCTGGTCAGCGTGGAGGGAATGTCACTATGTGTGCAGCCAACGAGGGGTACTCCACCGTCATACCATTCCAGGACCCTATAACACTATGCTCCTCCTTGCTTTCCTTGATGGTCTAAGAGAGCATATGTTCCAGCTGGACCTCAGGGAACCAGCACAGCCAGAGCAGCCTCGTTACATTGTTGTTTGGGATAATGTCAGCTTCCATCGCGCTGCTCTGGTTCGTGACTGGTTTACCAATAACCCAAGGTTTTCTAACATCTTTCTTCTTTTCTTCCATCTTCTGCCTGCATACTGCTGCCTCCTCTATCTGCCTGCATAACTCCTCCGCCGTCTCCCTCTCCCCCTTCCCCTAGTTCTATTTTTTTTTGTGCGGGGGGGGGCCTGGTGGTGGACCGTGTATGACCCGATCAACCTTATACTATCTTGCCTCCCTGCCACCCTCCCTACTCCTCCTAGACAGCTTACCAGGCCATGGAAGAAGCCTGCCTAGACATATCAGTAGATGCATGCCAGGGGTGGATCAGGGATGCAAGAGGATTTTACCCTCGCTGCTTGGCTAGGGCCAATATAGCCTGTGATGTGGACAAGACCCAGACCAAAGACGGGATGCTGAGGCAGAATAATAGTTTTTTTTTGTTTTGTTTTTTTAAATTTTGTGTGTCAGTACATGAATCGATAAAATGTGCCAATTATCATTTGTTGGTGTCCCCCCCTTTTTTTGTGTTCATGTGAAAAGGTTTTTGATGGGGAGAACCACAAGCAACATAACTTACCAGTTTTGGATATATTGTTTTGAGTTTAATGCACCAGTGTGTAATACTATGTTTTTGAAGGCTTGTGTGTGATGTCTGAGGAAACGTTTGGTTTTTCAGCAAGAGTGAATGGTTTTGAGTGTAGAGCTTCATTTTGACCTGAAAATAGGATGTTTGGGGAATTGGGTGAGACGTTATGGATTTGTGTTTACTGTTTTGAGAATACGCGGCATAGTTTCAAGAAATGTGTCTAAGCAATGGAGAAAAACTGTAATAGTGACCTCGAGGATCAGACACTCAGTCAATGCAGCGAACACAAAGCACTTAAACTACAAGCTGTTTAACGGCTCAAATGTTGAACTAACTCGTAGTCTACAGTTACAGGCCTGCGTTTTAGGGAAGCACTGAGCCATAATGGTTGTGTCTGTAACAAGCAGAAACTCACTGACACTTGAAGGAGCTTGAAGAAGCGTTGCGGTGTAATATATGAGCCGACAGGGAAAGGCTTCTATTCAAGACTAAATCACCTTAGCGCAACAGAAACTCACAAATAACCTTTACATTCCTGAAAACTGTACAATTGCTGCCTCTTGCAGATGAGTTTAACATGATATTTTCATCAGAAACTTCCAACATGAAATCAGCTTCGGAGCAAGACAGAATTAGGCTCCGCAGCTGTTTTTCGAGTAATTAAAGCGCATTTTAAACAAACATTCTCCATTTGCTCTTCATTTGTGGAAGGGATTTTAATGTGCATGATAGAGAAAGTCTATCCAGTAAGTCAAGGAAAAATTAAAAGTAACAATAAGAGTTATATAAAGTGCAAATCTCTTTTGTGCGGTTAAACTATTAGACAAACAAATGTTCCCTCTCATCTGTCGCCATCGGTCCATTAGAACGCAATTTCCCTGCGGAGTATTCCGTAAGATGGTTTCCTATCTCTAATCCTTCATGCTCGTTCTTTTTACGGAGGTATCAGAACTTTAAATGAGTTCCTAAAACCCCCCATCCCCTCTCAAACTTGACATCTCCTCAGCACTTCCCCAATAAACAGCCTCTCCATTTTATCTCCAACAGACCATGCCTGCGCCATCACACACTGGAGGGCCGCCGCTCTACAGTCCAAATCTCAGTGCTAATGCTGATTACAGCTGCGGCCACCGTCGAGAGTCTTATCGCTGCTGCAGGGACACACTAACCGGCCCGAGGACGGGCTGTTCTCTCCTCCAGCGGGTCTCGGCCCTGTTTATTTGCTCTCCTCTCTCCTCCCTTGATTCCCCTACTTCTCACTCACTGCAGCGGCCGGAAACACAGTGAGGTGTGATTGTGAGTCGCTCCTGACCGGTCATTTCTGAGACTGACAAACAACAAGAACTAGTTATTTAAACTGCACTGATTTGGGACGTGCTCCTGATCAATTAAGTCAAAGCAAAGTAGTAATAAAGGTAAGCTAATTAATTAAGCTGAACAGAGATGCAGAGAGAGAGAGAGAGAGAGATGTGGTCTACACATGTCAAGTCAGTCAGTCATCCCTTTATTTTATATAGCGCTTTTAACAATACAGATGGTGTCAAAGCAACTGTACAGCATTAATTAGGTAAATATTGTGTCAATAATGCAAAATGACAATATTAAACCCTCATTTTTCAGTTAAAGACAGTTCATCATTGAATTCAGTGCTGTCAACATCCAGCTCAGTTTAAATAAAATCTTTGCAATCATGTCAACGATAACGCTTGAAATGAAGTGTCCCCAACTAAGCAAACCAAAAGGCGACAGTGGCAAGGAACCAAAAATCCATCAGTGACAGAAATGGAGAAAAAACCTTGAGAGAAACCAGGCTCAGTCGGGGGCCAGTTCTCCTCTGACCAGACGAACTAGCAGTACGGAAAAATCAATTTAAGATGTAATCAAACAGACGATGAACACTATTAATTATTAGCAATTATTATATGATGCAATCAACCTTATAGCAAAATGTGGTAGTTCTTTATGTTGTTTCAGGGTTTGCATCATCTGAGGGGTTGGAATCATCTCTTCTCAGGTGTTCTGGATAAAGACTGAAGCTTGTGTAAATCCTAGCTACCACAGGATTTCAATCCCGTGGCAAAAACAGAGAAACAAATACAAACATAATTAGCGTAGCTCCTGTTCCAACCAAGCACAATGATTTGTTTAAACCCAAACAAGGAATAATGGTGCATATTGATTAGATATAACTGCAAAAAAGTTACATGACTGATAAGCTTATGAATGCATTATGAATGCTTGCCAAAGAGATGTGTCCCCTTTAATCTAGATTTAAACAGAGAGAGTGTGTCGGAACCCCGAACGGTATCAGGAAGGCTATTCCAGAGTTTGGGAGCCAAATGCGAATAAGCTCTACCTCCTTTAGTGGACTTTTACTATGTACTACCAAAAGTCCAGAGTTGTGCGACCTTAGGGAGCGTGATGGATTGTAGCGTGTTAGAAGACTAGTTAGGTACGCAGGAGCGAACCCATTAAGGGCCTTATAGGTAAGTAATGATATTTTTTAACTGATACGGAACTTAACAGGTAGACAGTGCAGAGACTGTAAAGTTGGGGTATTATGATCATATTTTCTTGACCTGGTAATGACTCTAGCCGCTGCATTTTAGACCACCTGTAGCTTGTTTATTGAAGACACAGGACAACCAGCTAGCAGTGCATTAAAATAGTCCAGTCTAGAGCACATGAATGCATGAACTAGCTTTTCTGAATCAGAAACAGGTAACATGTTTCGTAACATGGCAATGTTTCTAAGATGGAAGAATGCCGTTTTTTGTAACATGGGAAATATGATTTTAAAAGACAAGTTGCTATCTAATATAAAACCCAGATTTTGACTGTAGAGGAAGTAACCGTAGGCATCACCGTCTAGTTTGCAAATTGTAATCCACTAGAATTCCTGGCCGTATAATCGGTCTGTTGGTCCAATAAGTAATATCTCTGTCTTATCCGGATTAAATAGGAGAAAATTATTGGTCATCCATTCTTTACATTTTTAACACCCTCCGTTACTTAGATAATTTAGAAGTTTCATCTGGTCTTGTTGAGATATATATAGTTGAGTATCATCGGCATACAGTGGAAACTAATCCCGTATTTCCAAATAATATTACCAAGTGGCAACATGTAAATCGAAAATAGCAGAGGACCTGACCATTTCTTACATTACCATTACATGACCATTGTCATAAATCGATGGCCGTTGGATCTCTGGACTGTATAAACATGAGGAAAGACAAGTCTCAAATGAACAACACTGTATAGAAACAAACACTGCTTCCACCACAGGAACCTGTTGAGTCCTCTGCACAATGTGACTTGCTGCAGCCTGGAATTGAACTGCTGGTTTCGTCTGGTCAGAGGAGAACTGGCCCCCCCGACTGAGCCTTGTTTCTCAAGGTTTTTTCTCCATTCTGTCACCGATGGAGTATTGGTTTCCTTGCCGCTGACCCCCCCCCCCCCGTCGCCCTGGCTGCTTAGTTGGATGACACTTCATTTCCAGCGATCTCTTGACATTTGATTGCAAATGATTGCAAAGATACTGTTTAAACTGAGCTGGATGTTGACATCACGGAATTCAATGATGAACTGTCTTTAACTGAAAAATGAGTGTTTACTATTGTCATTTTGCATTATTGACACACTATTTTCCTAATTAATGCTGTTCAGTTGCTTTGACACAATCTGTATTGTTAAAAGCGCTATATAAATAAAGGTGACTTGACTTGACTTCAAACAAAGAGAAAATCAACACCTGTAAAAACCACATCCACTTCATCAAAGAGTCAATAATTTGAAATCAAGAGATGAGAATTATGCATACCTGAAATTTAAAATGTATTGGATAAATAGAAGCAGATGGATAAGAAATAATGTCAAAACCCTATAACACTCTAAAATACAACGACAACTAAAATATTTTAAAAGACCAAATCACTGAAACAAAATGAGACCTTAAAGCTTTGAAGCACACAAAAAAAGTCTGTGGTCCTGATGGTAGTTTAAATTAAACAAAGTCTACTTTCAGTAATCTTATTGTCCGTATACCCTGAAATTTATTTTGCATCCATAAAGTCAGCTTATGCTCACATATTACCAGCACAATTTACAACAAAAGGCTTACTCCTTCATGTAACATAGTCTAAAAAATGAACTCTCAATAAACACCTCATTGTTCCTGGTTAAGCAGAAAAACAAACTGATTGAACCATACAATAAATAACATTTTAAAATTTAAAAATGTAAAGAGAAAAGTGTTTCCATCTCTGTTTTATATTGACTTCCAAAAAGCATTTGATCCAATCTGCCATGGTGAATTACTTCTTAAAAACCTATGCTCTCAATGTCAAATGCAGAAATGTTAATCCATGCATTTATGACCTCAAGGTTAGATTATTGTAATGCTTTATTGGGTGGTTGTTCTGCACGCTTAATAAACAAACTCCAGCTGGTCCAAAATGCAGCAGCTAGAGTTCTTACTAGAACCAGGAAGTATGACCATATTAGCCCGGTTCTGTCAACACTGCACTGGCTACCTATTAAACATCGTATAGATTTTAAAATCTTGCTTATTATTTATAAAGCCCTGAATGGTTTAGCACTTCAGTATTTGAATGAGCTCTTATTGCGTTATAGTCCTCCATGTCCACTGTGTTTTCAAAACTCTGGCAATTTGATAATGCTTAGAATATCAAAATCAACTGCGGGTGGCAGATACTTCTTCTCCTATTTAGGGCCCAAACTCTGGAATAACCTACCTAACATTGTTCGGGAGGCAGACACACTCTTGCAGTTTAAATCTAGATTAAAGACCCATCTCTTTAACCTGGTTTACACATAACACACTAATCCGCTTCTAATATTCAAATCCGTTAAAGGATTTTTTTAGGCTGCATTAATTTGGGCAACCGTAACCGGGAACACTTCCCATAACACCCAATGTACTTGCTACATCGTTAGAATAATGGCATCTATGCTAATATTAGTCTGTTTGGGGGGCGTCTCTTATTCCGGGTCACCGCTGCACCATATCCATTCTGTATCCAGATCAATTGTCAGGCGTCACCCGATCCATACATATTCATACCATCTGGTGGATCAGCAACCTAAAAGGACCTCTATGCCCTGAAGCCGGTGCGGAGACCAGGAACAACTCGAATGAGTGAGCTCTGCAGATACAGAACCCCCTTTAAAGACATTTTTCAGAATGAGACCACCGGGGACCAAGATGATTCCCTCTGCACAATGTGACTTTTTGCTGCAGCCTGAAATTGAACTGCTTGTTTTGTCTGGCCAGAGGAGAACTGGCTCCCTGACTGAGCCTGGTTTCTTTCTCCCAAGGTTTTTTCTCCATTCTGTCACCAATGAAGTTTTGGTTCCTTGACACTGTCGCCTCTGGCTTGCTTAGTTGGGGACACTTCATTTCCAACGATATCGTTGACTTGATTGCAGAGATACTATTTTTTAAACTGAACTGAGCTGGATGATGACAGCACTGAATTCAATGATGAACTGCCTTAACTTAAAATTGAGTGTTTACTATTGTCTTTTTGCATTATTGACTATTTTCCTAATTAATGCTGTTCAGTTGCTTTGACATAATCTGTATTGTTAAAAGCGCTATATAAATAAAGGTGACTTGACTTGACTTGAAAACTAAATCCGGGATTAAAAGAAGCACAAGCTAAAGTTTATGATTTGGTCAAATTTGATAAAATGTTTAATCATTATTGCAACAAACACTGGAAGCTTTTTTTCATGGATGTGAAGTGAAAGAGTGATGCATCGATGAAACAAACAGAAATATGTTTTATATTTATAAATATGTTTAATATGTAAAATGCTTTACTGGTCAGGTGCTGCTGTAACACCTCCAGATTCTGTGGTCCAATAATCAATTCACAAATGGAAACAAATCTATTGAACAATCTCCAACATACACATAATTCAAACACAGGAAACCTGCCTGGCTGTCAATGAACTCGAGAGAGAAAACAAAACACAGAAAAGCCCTGATAGAACCTAGCTCAAAATATTGAAATCAGCAACTGAACCCACTGTGAGGTGTGAGATCCACAAACACAACCAAACCAAGCACAATGCGACAAGCGTCCAACTGAAATTCTGTAAAAGCAGAGAACACCAGCAAACTCTGTATGAAGAGCCTCTACCATTAAACATCCAAAAGCTATGATGGAAATACATCTAAATAAGTGATCTCACCAAATCATGACAAAATAAAAATATCATTAGTGTACAGAAGTCACCAAATGTCAAAAGAAACTGGAAACGTATTAACCCTTAAAGACTGTTACAGCCGACCCGCGACTAAAAATAACATTGTTCTTAAATGTTTAATAACTTTCAAACCGCTAAACCAATCTGAATGCTTCGTAAAGAGCAGATTATCAGTTTTTCGGAGGTATCGCATTTGTCTCATTTGGACATTTGGATCAGAGGCTCCGTAATGAACATGATTACGTCATCACATTTTGTTCGTCAAAAGAAACCTATGCAGTTTGGTCCTCTCAACCATACAGGTATGATTATTTATGCTTAGCCCCATCCCAATATTATAATAAAAATGGCTATACTTGGCTATGAGTTGCTTGGGAAATGTAATATGTAGACAAACATTTTTTTGGAAGTGTAAAACCTCCAAATACAGATTTCTAAAGAAAAAAAAAATCAAAGTTCTCCTGTTTATAATGATATATAGCATTTGATTTTCAGCAATATCTTCAACTTGATTGCACAGGGTTAGTGTTTTTAACTGGTTAGGTCTATTTAAACTGAACTGAGCTGGACGATGACAACACTAAATCAATGATGAACTGACTTTAACTGAAAATTGAGTGTTTACTATTATCCTTTTGCATTATTGACACACTATTTTCCTATTTAATTCTGTAAAGTTGCTTTGACACAATCTATATTGTTAAGAGCACTATATAAATAAAGGTGACTTGACTTGGTGCGTCAGGTGCCCCAAAAATGTTCTAGGTCTTTAAGGGATAACCTACCTAACTATAGTAACCAACTCAGGAGAAAGAAAAACTACAAAATGTCAAAACATAGAGAGAGCGAGTGGTCGAGCCTGAGCTGTTTTTCCTCTCAATGCAGAAAATAACACCAATCTTACACATTTTCGAGGATTACAGTAATAAAGATAAACTGACTCTTATTGGGAGAGAATGAGAAGCAACAACCGGAGGAACAGCCAATAAGCTCTATGTTCCACCTGACCTTTTGTTCATTCAACATCTATATTTCATATTTTTTTAACACTTTCATTTTATTTTCATTACTGACAGCTGAAGCAATAGAGAGCAACAAGAGAGAGCAAGAGTGTGTCGTAGCTTTTGCTGTTTTGCTCCAGGCTAATCGCCCATTTCCAGAGCAGCTTCATTGAGACGTCCTGCAGTGATTAAAATGCTTCCGTCTGTTTATCGCATCTACATGATTTGCAGAAGGTCAATATTGAAGTAGCAGAGGAAATGGTTTTCAGAGCAAACATGAAGTCCCAGCAGATAGATGACATTCAACTTCCCCACAGCTCATGAGTTATTACCAATCCTTTAATAAACTATTATTGGTTTCACGTGACGTTGTAGCCGTTGATCGGTGATGGGGCGGCTGTGCAATAGAGAAGCGTGTTGGTGAAATGCTCAGTGCTGGCAGCGAAATCCTTTACACAAAACCCAATCCAAGCAATTAAAACCCAAACCCAATTAAGCGCTTTGAGTGCCTAGAAAAGCGCTATATAAATGTAATGAATTATTATTATTATTATCCAGCAGCAGATGCTGTTCTAATGAGCCAACGGGGGCTCGGCAGGTCCAAACTCCCGTTTGATTTCACACAAAGCTTTCCCTACAAGCGAGTAATTGGCCTATGACAGGGACCATCTCTCCCTCTGGTGACACCTCGACATACTGTTTGCTAAGAAACGCAGCTTCCTGGAATCGGCCTGTCACTCGCCGGCCGTAGTGCTTGCGTTGGCACAAAACGCCTGACGTCTCGAAAATGTGCCCAACTTCAGGCACGAAAGGGGCTTCACGTGAAGAGAGAGAAACTCATTTCACTGCTGATCTGCAGCACTAGCAGAAAACGGGCCAGAAAGAGAGAGAGGGATGGAGCTGCTCCGCGTGCCAGCTTTAAGCATATTTAAAATCTACTTTCTTCAGCAAATCCAATACCTGCCACATTAAAATAAAGTGCCTTTCTCCAGAGCTCTGCTACAGTGTGGAGGAAAGATCCATCGGGGAAAAACTCTCCAACACAAAGAAAAGAGATGCTTTATATCACAGGACAATCAAATTCCTGCTGGAAATGCCATTAGTCTTTCCAGTTTCTCTCTCACACACACAAACACTTTGTTCATCCATTCAAAGGTAAAATGAGATCTTATTATTTTACACTGCCAGTGATTTTATAAACTCAAAAGAAATCCAACTATTGCCATGTGCTAATGTTCCATTGAGCGAGTCTAGAAATGATCGCGGCTGCTGTGAATACTCCACCAGCTCCATGTCACAAGAGGGCGCCTTTGCCACGAGCAAACCAGACACACACACACTCACACAACCTCACGCACACACCCACACACCCACACTCACACACAAACTCGCGCACACACATATTTGATATGCATATGTGAAGTGAGGTCAGTGTTTGATAAGGACGTGACTGTACATTAAATGCTCTGTCATCACAACAGAAGTCACATGCTGATGGCTCCAGGTCTTTAATGGACTTAAAATGGTGGGTTTTTGACACAAATGCACTCACAAACCCTGTCTGTGTGTGTGTGTGTGTGATTGTGTGAGAGTGTGTGAGTGTGCGAGTGCGTGTGTCCGAGTGTGTTAGTGAGATTATCTTCTTTGTTAGATAAATAAAACACCTCCTGAAACGTCTGCTAAAAAGGACAGAAAATTGTCATTTCATCTTTCTGCTCCATAAAGAAGCCTGTGACACATAATGAGATGGTGCTGAGAAATGGCTTTCTCTAAGAACGCTCTGCCATCATCCCACCGGAGGAAGTGTTTCTTAGTCTAAGTGCATCTGAGTTTAGCATTTATTACATTTCAAAAGGGACACTATCAAATAGTACAGATGTCAGGAGTTGAATTAAATGTCAGTGATGCCAGTTCAATCTAATTTTAACGTTCGTTATGTCTGTGTAATTGCTGCAGTAAAGACGTTAACTTGAGTTTGTCACAGAACCGCAGTGAGAACTAAACAAGCAGACAGCAAGAAATCTGACTCGAGGTTGATGCATGACGTTGTACGATACGTCACAATAACCCTGCAGTCCAGCGATGAAGCCTGCTTGATATCCTCTGTCCGGAACGCTAGCCATTCTGTTGAAAATGGTGCTATCCGTTAGATTTTCTAAAAACTTGAAAGAAAACTTGAATGGATTGCAAAACACTCTGGAGGACAGCATCTGCCTTAAACATCTGAACATAAACGTGTTTTTGCTAAAGCTAACACTTTCCTAACAGTGCTATCTGAGAAAAGACAGAAGGAGATTTAATCAAATCACTGATTGTTCAGTCATTTGATTGCAGTTGAAAAAAATATCTTTGTATAATCACTAAATGAGACAGTGATGAACACAGAGCTGTCGTTTATTATAATTACATGTTGCAAATGTGGTGAGCGATATACACATATGCAGCAGCTAAAAACAATTTACATGCTTGCGATAAGGGCAAAAATTACCAACGGAGAGAAAAACAAAGAATGAGCGAGGGAAGTTGTCACAAACAGATGAACTAGTCATTAGTCGCTGAACTGGCAACCAAAGACATTACATTACAGAGAAAGCAGTTTGTTTCTTTCACCAGTGACGGACAGCCACGTGAGGAACGTTTGCGTTCAGAAGGTTTTTCTCCAGTGATTAGCACGAGGAGAGTAAATGTGACCCTTGACCACAAAACCAGTCAAAAGGGTCTTTTTTTTTTTTGATTTATACATCACCTGAAGGCTGAATAAACAAGTTTTCCATTGATGTATGGTTTGTTAGGATAGGACAATATTTGGCTGAGATACAACTATTTGAAAATCTGGAATCTGAGGGTGCAAAAAAATCAAAATATTGAGAAAATCATCTTTAAAGTTGATCAAGTTCTTAGCAATGCATATTACTAATCAAAAATTAAGTTTTGATATATTTACGCTAGGAAATGTACTAAATATCTTCATGGAACATGATCTTTACTTAATGTCCTAATGATTTTAGCATAAATTTCTTTTTATAATTTTGACCCATGCAATGTATTGTTGGCATTGCTACGAATAGACATGTGCTGCTTATGATTGCTTTTGTGCTCCAGGGTCACAAATATGCATTGATGGATCGTGATCATAAGGTAGAGGATGGTAACAAGTGCAGTGATCTCTGCACACAGACAAGCTGTTTCTCACTGTGGAGAGACGCATGTGGGAGAAGAACAGCAGGAGAACTCAGGGATCTTCTGAGGAATACTAATGAGTACAGCTCATTCAGAGCAAAACAATGCAAGGTCTGCTCCGTGCAGTTTGATGAGAGCATGTGTTGGAACATATGGTATGACAGAACGGCTCAATTAACCCGTCTAAAAACAGCGCCACTTCTGCACACTCGGACCGCATCACAATCCAGTCCTGTGGTGTTTTCCATCTTAATGCGTCATTTGACAGATGCTTTCATTCAAAGTGTGTTACAGTCAGTTCTCAGCTGCTTATAATCAGAGATCAGCCATGATGGGGAACTGAACCAAATCTGCCCTGACTCAGCTGTTTAGTGTTTACCCTTCGACAGAGTCGCTAAATCAGCTGTAACCTACCAGGCAAGCTGAGGACTTTTCCTACCAACGACTAAAAGTTCCCGTTTTGTCGGAGCGTAACAGAGCCTGTGACCTTCAGCTATACTCTATACTCAACTATACTCAAAAGCATGACGTTCACATGATGCTCCTGAAGGTTAGAGTTAATGAGTTAATGTTAACATCATTCTTGAGGTGAAGCCAACATATTCAGTCACAGCAATAAATTTAGGTCTAATGTAACTATCATCAGAAACGCAACGGTCTTCACCAAAAAATGCCAAAATAAAAGTTCAATTTAACTTGAAATTATGATGGAAAGATACTACTATTCTATAATAAAATATAATTCTCAAAATACTACTAATAATAATAAAACAGTTGTTTAGCACTTTGTAAGAAAAAAGTGGAATTGTTTAATTTTATTTCGATTACATTTGATATCATTAATTAAATAGTTAAAATTGTATTAATGTATTTGATTACCACTGTTTTGGTAATTATTTTGTATTAAATCATAAAATACAGAATCCAGAAAAATTAAAACAGACAACACAGAATTTCTAATAAAAAAAATAAATTAAATATAGGCTCTATGATTTATAGTTTATAAATATTTTAATAAATAATTAAATTGTAGAGTTGTATTCATTCTAGATATCTTCATGATTTTCAGCAAAATTAACACACAAAGCACAGAGTTTTGGGGGGGAAAAGTCAAATGAGCTTGATAGGGCCCTATGAATGCAAGGCATAGTGACACTCCATCAAACAAGAGCAAAGAGACTGACGACAATATGTTTTCCAGCGTTTCGCTTCAGCTGATATCAAAGAAGGTCATATTTTCCTCTTATTAGAGAGGTGGCCGTGGCGTGCCAGAGTAACTGATTGTTGACAGAGGTGCACGAAGAGAAGCCTTGATCCTCCAAAGCATCATTAAATAAGACCTTGTTCACGGTGCTTCTGTAATAAAGCACTGGTGCCTCACTCGGCCGCAAAGCAGAGCAGTCAGCTTTATTTGGCATAAAATCACAGTGGCGTTCCGTTCATATAAGCTGCGAATGCGCCACATACCCAGGCTATCTGAGAGAATTATTTCACAGGATATACATGATTATAAGTTGATCCCTTGTCATTTGAGATGTGACTTAAAGCTTAATAAAGTGTTGTAAAGTTATTTATTTGAAAACAACTGTAATTTTCTGTAAATCTATGTCAGTGACGGAAGCTTCCGGGCGAGCGGATTCTCCGCAGCTTTCTCGTCTCCGCTCTCCACTAAAAACGCTTGGTATAGGACAAGGTGAAGACGTATTGTCACATGCTTAAGTGTAAATTAACTAAAAAAAGTTATATTATATATATATCTATATATATGAAATGGATATATATATAAAATTGTAAATAACAAACATCAGGACAAAACAGAACCCGAAACCAATACTTTGTTTCATTACCTGGTGTAGCTTACAACACTTACAGCCACACCTTCTCTGCTTTTGTTGTTTGCAAATGTTACATCCTGGAATATTTAAGATTATTATTATTTTTTGTTTATTTTATTTTTTCCAGACGGCTATTTTGCATGGTCTATTATGAGAGTGCACCGGGTGGGAGTATTAACCATCATACAGGGACATATAAAACCACATGACGAAATGAACCAGCTAAAACACCCAAAAAAGTCAGTCGATGCAGAGACACGACCTAGAGTCGGGCGGACACACACCACCCCCATCTCCCCACCCTATGAATGTTACGTCTCATAAAGTAAATACTGTAAATTATATTTGGCGGATTTTACTTGGAAAAGCAGCTGTTTTCTAGCATTCGAATACCTATGGATAAACCTGAAATGATAGAAGAAGGATTAGAGATTAATACCCGGTTAAAAAAGTCACCCCTCGCCACTGACATATACACATTAAATTGTTGTATCAGTGTCATGAAAACAATCAGTCCATAATGTCCTATTAACATGTTTACTCTATTGCAGAATCTACACTTAAGAGCCACTGTTGTGATGGATTGAAACAGTTCTTGTGTTCTGTGCTTTGTGCCACTGGTCCATCGGCTGCACCGGTCCAAAGCTGTGGCTCTGAAAAACTGTTTAATTTTAAACTTCTAACAGCGCTAATGAGCTGAGCACAGAAATTTGCTTACGGAAGTGGAGATAAAAGAAGCAGGAGGAAGTAGGTCAACACTGCGCTCTCTCCCAAAACAGCAGAAATCCACTTACAGCAGAACTCTGAATCGCCACGACAGCTCCAGCTCTAGGGCCCAGAGCCAAACGCTGCTGCGAGAAACCCAGCGGATGTTTAAAGCTTCAGGAACTGCCAGAAGTGCCGTTTCTGACAACTCCCAAACAATTCGCTCAACGATTCATTTTTCCAAACCCCTCCTTTGCATGACACTAATCTGCAGTGATTGGTCCGATTGGTCAATTTAATTTCCATTTCATCATGCCTAATAAAGCAGCATTTGTGAGCGCAGTGCTGCTTTGTGTACAGCGTTACCGGGGAAAACACTATTTTTACTGCTCCAAAAGTGGCACCTAGTAGCAAAGAATGAATTTGCATTTTCATTCAGACCAACACGAAAATCGAGAGATGGTCATGTTTTCCCGGGTCTGCACATGCAACAAGTGAGCAGGCAACATGCTAATGTTTCATGTTGATGTCAACATGAAGTGGCTTGGGATTCGTTTTAAAAACGACTCGTTTAAATGATTCAGAGTCGACTCTTTATTTTGAGAAACATAACTTTATACACGGTGCACTTTCAGATTAAAACGTCACTTAGATTTGCTCACTTAGAGTTGTGTTACACACTGCATGAAAGGCAATTTTCAAAAATCCATAATAGGGGCACTAAAAATTTAAATGATTTACACTGCCAAAAATCTCTCTCATTGATGCACCGAGTGTCATGCGTATAAGAATGACATGTCTGTCAGTCCTCTACATCAGACTCTTGTGAGATCCGGGTCATTCCTAGGCAAGGCAAGGCAAGGCAAGTTTATTTGTATAGCACATTTCATACACAATGGTAATTCAAAGTGCTTTACATAAAATAAAATAAAAACAATAATCACAACAAAAAAACAAGGAATTTAAAAACTTTGAAAAAAAAAAAATAAATAATAAAATTTGATTAAGAGGTTTAAAATGGAATTTAAGAAGACGTTTAACATTAATATAGTGCAATCAGTTTGGACATCGCGCAGTGCTCATTCAATAATTGCACAGCTAAACAGATGAGTTTTGAGCCTGCATTTAAATGTGACTAATGTTTTAGCACATCTGATCTCTTCTGGAAGCTGATTCCAACTGCGGGTGGCATGATAACTAAAAGCACATTCCCCTTGTTTTGTGTGAACCCTCGGTATTTCTAACTGACTCGATCCTAATGATCTGAGTGGTCTGTTAGGTTTATATTCAGTGAGCATATCTGCTATATATTTAGGTCCTAGGCCATTGAGTGATTTATAAACGAGTAAAAGTACTTTAAAATAAATCCTAAATATAACTCAAAGCCAGTGTAAGGACCTGAGGACTGATTTAATATGCTCAGATTTTCTGGTTCTAATCAGAATTCTGGCAGCAGCATTCTGGATTAGCTGAAGCTGTCTAATGGTCTTCTTGGGAAGACCGGTGAGGAGACCATTACAATAGTCCACCCTGCTGGTGATAAAGGCATGAACAAGTTTCTCCAAGTCTTGACTGGAAACAAAACATCTAATTCTTGCAATGTTTTTGAGATGATAGTATGCTGATTTAGTTACAGCTTTGACATGACTACTGAAACTAAGGTCTGTCTCCAGAAACACACCAAGATTCCTGACTTGATTTTAGTTGTTAGACCCCTAGAGTCAAAAGGTATGCATTCACCTTGAGAACTTAATCTATGTTTCCAAATGCAATGACTTCAGTTATCTCCTTGTTTAACTGAAGAACATTTTAGCACATCCAAACTGATAATTTCATCAATGCATCGGCATAGGGAGTCAATAGGGCTGTAGTCATTTGAAGATAAGGCTAGGTAAATCTGGGTATCATCAGCATAGCTGTGATAGGCAATTTGGTTCTTTCTCATTATTTGACTTAGTGGGAGCATATACAAGCTAAACAAGAGTGGTGCAAGAATTGAGCCTTGTGGGACTCCGCATGTCATGGACGTCCACTTAGACTTATGCTCTCCTATACTCACATATTAACCTCTCCCTTCTAAGTATGACCTTAACCATTTAATTACCATGCCAGAAAGTCCGACCAAGTTTTCCAGTCTCTCTAGAAGTATGTTATGGATCGACAGTGTCAAACTCAGCACTTAGATCTAGTAGTACTAGCACTGATATTTTGCCAGAATCAGAGCGAATATCATTTATTATCTTAATGTGTGCTGTCTCTGTGCTGTGATGCGGTGGAAAACCAGATTGAAAATTGTCCAGGTATCATTTGAGTTTAAGTATTTGTTCAGCTGATTAAAGACTACCTTTTCAATAATCTTTCCTATAAAAGGAAGATTTGATATTGGTCTATAGTTGCTCAATATGGTGTTATCAAGATTTCTCTTTTTCAGAAGGGGTTTAACAACTGCAGTTTTCAGGGAGTTTGGAAAAGTCCCAGAAAGAAGTGAGGCATTCACCACTTCTAAGAGATCTGCTTCCAAACAGTTAAGCACCCTTTTGAAAAAAATATGTGGGAAGTGTGTCAAGATAGCATGTTGACGATTTAAGGTGCTGTACTTGTTCTTCCAAAATTTTGCTATCAATTTCTACAAAAGCAGACATAGTATCTTCTTTTTGATATTGTGGTCGAATATGTCTAACCTCTGCATAACTTGGGGATGTGCTAATCGCCTTCCTGATATTATTGATCTTTTCAGAAAAGAAGGAAGCAAACTCATTGCATTTGCTGTCAGAGAGCATTTCACTGGCAATCTGATTTGGGGGGTTTGTCAGTCTCTCAACAGTAGCAAAAAGAGTGCGAGTGTTTAAGTTACTGTTTATAAGGTTTGAGAAGAATGACTGTCTAGCTTTGCCTAGTTCCACATTGAAAGTACGAAGGCTGTCTTTATAGATGCTATAGTGAATTTTCGTCTTCTGCCTCATTCACTCAGCTTTTCTGCATTGTCTTTTCATACTCTGAACTGCTGTTGATTTTCTCCAAGCTGATTTCTGTCTGCCAGTCTTCCTGCTGACTTTCAAAGGAGCAATGTCATTAATAACATTCTTAACTTTTGAGTTAAAGGAATCAAGGAGAAGATCAACAGAGTCTGCAGAAATGCTTGGTGTTAAAGATATAGCCTCCATAAATAGCACACTAGTGTTTTCGTTAATGCATCTCTTTCTGAAAGAGACAGATCTAGATTCAGTGGTAACAGAGATTTGTTTTGGCTCATTATATCAAAGGAAATACAGAAGTGATCAGATAGTGCTACATCCTTAATAACAATGGATGAAATGTTTAGACCTCTACTGATGAGTAAATCTAGAGTGTGTCCTCGATTGTGTGTGGGTTCATGCACATGCTGAATCAGGTCAAAAGTATTTAGAACAGTTATAATTTCTTTTGTAGTTTTGTTTTCTGCATTATCTATGTGAATATTAAAATCCCCTGCAATAGCAAAACAGTCAAACTCTGTTGAAGAGTTCACAGAAATACTATCAATGATTTCCTCAAAGGCTGGAGAGTATTTTGGAGGCCTGTAAATAATGATAAACAGAATGCGTGGAGCACCTTTCAACACAATCCCTAGATATTCAAAAGACAAGTAATGACCAAATGACACTTGCTTGCATTGATAGACATCTTTAAATAGAGCAGCTACACCTCCACCTCTCCTAACAGTCCTGCAAACACTCATGAAAGTGAAGTTAGGAGGGGCTGTTTCATTGAGGACCGTTGCACTGCAGCTGTCTTCTAGCCATGTTTCATTTAGAAACATAAAATCCAGGTTGTTTGTGGTTATTAAGTCATTGATTAGAAATGATTTATTTTTTAGTGAGCGAATGTTTAAAAAATGCTAACTTGATGGCATTACTCTGTGTCTCAACAATCTTAGTTTGATGCATAATAGGCAGCAGATTAGATGAGTCAGCCGTACGGCTTAAGAAGGCCTTAGACTTTCTATCACGTGATAAAACAGAAATAGAGAAAACTACAGGCACACTGGGTTCCCGCTTGTTCTGTAAACATTTGTGAATGTTGCTGCTATTATAGCGGGGACCCGACACATATCACTGGGAGCTGTTATCACTTGTTTTTGGTTCACCTACAGCAGATGGAGGGTTTGGGCCCTGGCGTTGTGGCAGCGGCCGGAGAGCTCTCACAGGAGGAGGAAGACGAGCTGGGCCCACAGGCTTTGGTGGTTGTGGGGCCGCCGTTTTTTTAGTTGATATCTGGTAACTTGCCGCGAAAGAGTGGGAGAGTTTGGTCCCAGCATAAACCAGTTCCTCCATTTCTGTGAGAAGCTTAGAAGTGGAGATGTTGGAGAGAGGGATAATGTGTCTGGTGAGCAGGGCTGTGGCTCTGTTGTTTCCGGTGGCTGAAATATGTTGTCCTGGCTTCCCTGGCTGTTTTCCAGAAAGTCGTCCTTGGATGCTGAGTCTTGGAGCTGTTCTGATACGTCACAGTCTGTCTGTGATGAGCTCTGTGGGCAGGGCTCAGCCGTGATGGTGTCCATGAGCAGGGCTTGTTGTGGGTGCGTGTTATCAGTGTCCTTGTGGGATGTGTCAACCACATGATGACTCGGAAACTGATATTAAGTTCTGTGGTCGCTCATACTCTGTCCAGGTGTGTGTGTGGCATTCAGGTTGAGTAGTTTGGCACACACTACTGAAGGATGACGGAGGGAGAAGTATATGTTGTCCTTTAGCACTCTTGCACCAAGTTTGTTTAGGTGGAGGCCATCCAGTTTAAACAGTTGTCTATGGCCCCAGAAAAGATTGAAGTTATCGATGAAATTGACTCCTTTTAAGCTGCAGATTCTTTGTAGCCATGTGTTCAGCCCAAGCAAACGTGAAAACATATTAGTTCCTCTTGCTGGGAGTGGCCCACTGATGAACGACTGAACTTTAAGTCTTCGAAGTGTTTCAAAGAGTTCACTGAAGTCCTTCTTAAGGAGTTCTGACTGCTCTTTCCGTATGTCATTCTTCCCCACATGGATGATGATTCGATTTGCAGTCTTGCGCTTCATTAGAATTTTCCCAAGTTCCTTATTCAAATCAGAAACTGTTGCTTGAGGAAAGCATCATGTTGTTGAATTTCTGCTACTGATGTTTCTGAAAATGGAGTCGCCCACT
Organism: Sinocyclocheilus anophthalmus; assembly: GCA_018155175.1. NCBI lineage: Eukaryota > Metazoa > Chordata > Actinopteri > Cypriniformes > Cyprinidae > Sinocyclocheilus > Sinocyclocheilus anophthalmus. The sequence continues at coordinate 9,997 of JADLZN010009417.1, read as the reverse complement.
ATCAGAGTCCTGGGCTCGGCTGCGCTCTGAGCTGAAAGCCGCTGTCTGCTCGACCTTGAGCATCTGTTAGTAGCGATGTTAGCTGCTGGCTGATCCGATCCATGTTTAATCACATTTGGGGATTCCTCACCCACATTCATTAATGCTTCAAATCTGTTCTCAAGATGTATAGGGGGTGGTAGAATACCAGTATTCACAAGCCTTGTCATAGCCGAATCTGGGGTAGAGGATGCTACGGCAGCAATACGAGAAACTCGTGACAATCTGATGTCTCTACTGCATTTGGGTCTCGCTCCCTGTTTGTGCCATCGATTTGTGTGACAATCAGTTTCGGCTTGTTCCTCTACACTTCGTATAAACTGTTGAGATTCACTAGATTCACAGGACTCACCGGCTGTATGCTGATGGGGTCCGTGATGACAGTCTGCTGAGTGTTCTGCCTGTTTTGGAAATCCAGCAAGTAACTTAGTTTCAAGAACCGTAATCCTTTGTAGAAGTTTGCAGTAGTTCATGCAGCAAGTAGATTCAACAGGAGGCATTTTCTTTCTCTTCTGATTGAATGTGGGCAGCTGTGTTTTCCCTTCTCTGGAATGTAAGCTGCTGGCAGTGGGAGGCAATAGTCTTATTTTTCGTGGTATTATTCCAGTCCCGAAGAGTTTTTAGTTTAGTGTTTGTGCCAAAAAATGTGTTGTTTGAGCACTGTGCTGATCTGCTGAAGTAAAAATCAAAGAAAAATCAAAGAAAAGTACAGAAATAGGGGGGGGGGGGGGGGGGGGGGGGGGGGGTGAGCAAAGCACAGAGCAGTAAGCAAAAACGTCCGAACGGTAGCGAAGCCGGAAGCGAAATTCCTACAGAAAAATAGATCAGATGAAACCTGCCAACGACGCTAAATGAGCTGACCTCATTGCTCACGCATGTAAAACCACATTTATTCATTGAGCAGGTGCTTTTATTCAAAGAGGAATGCTACAACAAAACGCGAATGATGCAGCACAATGATGGCCGGGCCATCAAAACATCAATGAGACTCCTCTTTAATGCAAAGTATAAGACACAAGACCGCTTGACCTGTAAGTACTTGTGCATTTTCACAAGAATGAACCGCAATTAGATGACACTGAGAATTTGATGAATGTTTTAAGTTCAACATATTTACCAGGCTTTCATGAATTTCTATGCTCAATTCACATAATTCTGAATACAGCCTCAATCCTCCACAACCAGATGTCACATTCCAGCTTGTTGGTTTTGTGTTTTCATCCAAACGCGTGTCACTCTGTATCACAGCGTGGGTTGTAGGTCTACAGAGATCAATTAAGCCTTTTGTTTTCACAGCAAACGGACCTGCAATTACACACACTAGTTTAAACACAGCAGTGAATATGATGTAGCGCTGAGAAACCCCACTGATTTCAATTCAATTCAAGTTTATTTGTATAACGCTTTTCACGATACAAATCGTTGAATAAAAATCAATTACAGACTTAATCAAACAGACAATGAACACCATTAACAGCAATTATTACATGCTGCAATCAAACTTATAGCAAAATTTGGTAGTTCTGTATGTTGTTTCATGGTTGAATCATCTGAGGTCCTCTGAGGGGTTGCATCATCTCTTCTCAGGTGTTCTGGATGCAGACTGAAGCTTATGTAAATCCTAGTTACCACAGGATGTCAATCCCAACAGAAACAGAGAAACAAATAGAAACATAATTAGGTAGCTGCTGTTCCAACCAAGCAAAAGTTATTTGTTTAACCCAAGCTAAAGAATAATAATGTGCATTTGATCAGATATAACTGCATTTTGGACTACCTGTAGCTTGTTTATTGAAGATGCAGGACAACCACCTAACAGTGCACTACAATAGTCCAGTCTAGAAGTAATGAATGCATGAACTAGCTTTTCTGCATCAGAAACAGGTAACACGTTTCGTAGCTTGGCAATGTTTCTAAGATGGAAGGATGCTGTTTTTGTAACATGGGAAATATGATTTCCAAAAGGCAAGTTGCTATCTAATATAACATCCAGATTTTTGACTGTAGAGGAAGTAACAGTACATCCGTCTAGTTGCAAATTGCTATCCAAGAGATTCTGTGTACTGTCTTTTGGTCCAATAAGTAATATCTCGGTCTTATCCGAATTTAATAAGAGAAAATTATTGGTCATCTAGTCTTTACATTTTTAACACACTCTGTTAGATTAGATAATTTAGAAGTTTCATCTGGCCTGGTTGAGATTGGTAGTTGAGTTCATCAGCATAACAGTGGAAACTAATCCTGTATTTCTAATAATATTACCAAGGGGCAACATGTATATTGAAAATAGCAGGGGACCTAGGACAGATCCTTGTGGCACTCCATACCTTACTGGTGATAATTGAGATGACTCCCAGTTTAAATAAACAAAGTGGTAGCGATCGGACAGGTAGGATCTAAACCATCTTAAAGCCTGCACTTGAATACATGTATAGTTTTGTAATTGATCTATGAGTATGTCATGATTTATAGTGTCGAACGCAGCACTAAGATAATGTAAAACTAGCAATGAGATGCAGCCTGGGTCTGATGAAAGAAGCAAGTCATTTGTAATTTTAACAAGTGCCGTTTCTGTGCTATGGTGGGGCCTGAAACCCTACTGAAATTCTTCATAGAAAATTTTTTTGCAGGAAGGAGCACAATTGAGCAGACACACATTTTTCAAAAATTTTAGACATAAACCGAAGATTTGAAATGGGTCTGTAATTTACCAGTTCACTAGAATCTAGTTGTGGTTTCTTAATAAGAGGCCTAATGAACCGCCAGCTTGAATGGTTATGGGACGTGACCTAAAGACAACGACGAGTTAATAATATTGAGAAGCGGTTCTTCTGCTACAGGTAACAACTCTTTCAGTAATTTAGTGGGTACAGGATCTAACATGCATGTTGTTGGTTTAGATGTAGTGATAAGTTTATTTAGCTCTTCCTGTCCTATAGTTGTATAGCACTGCAGTTTATTTTTTGGTGCGATGAATGAAGCTAAAGGATTATACGCTGTAGAATCTACATTTGTTATGGTATTTCTGATGCTATCTATTTTATCAATGAATAAATTCATAAAGTCATTACTACTAAACTGTGAGGGAATATTTAGATCAGGCGGTGTCTGGTTATTTGTTAATCTAGCCACTGTGCTAAATAAAGACCTTGGATTGTTTTGGTTATTTTCTATGAGTTTGTGGATATGCTTGGCCCCGGCAGCTTTTAGAGCCTGTCTATAGCTGGACATACTGTTTTTTCAAGCAATTCTAAAAACTTCCAAGTTAGTTTTTCTCTATTTGCGCTGAAGACTACGAGCTTCTTTCTTGAGAGAATGGGTATTACTGTTGTACCATGGTGCAGCTGCTACAGAGGAATCTTAAATCACTGGCAGGATGGCGTGTGGTGTGTGTGTGTGAGAGAGTGTGTGGACAGGAATAAAGGAGGATGTGGACTCGTTTAGGAGGATAATGTTTCCTGAGCTATTGTCACTAAACGAGACAGAATCTGCTTGTTAAGGGAGGGTTTGGGTCACACATGCTCTCTGAGCCTCTATTTAGCAACACAAAGCCTACAATTATTGCTGTCCATTTGTGGCTTCGCACTGTAATTTAGCTAGGAGAAATCTCCGCCAGTTGCTGCAGCTCACAGTAACAATGGCTCTGTCCTTGAAGGCTCCGTTTCCGGCTAAGACAATGCTGCTTGCTTTCCTTTTTTTATGCTGCTGTCACCTCATCTGCTCCGTCTTCTGTGTCAGTGCATGACGGCAGCAAATAAAGCACCTTGGCCACGAGGCAAAATCCATGATGAAATTATGTTAAACTCCAGGGCAATCAGACACTTCTGAGTCGCTTCTGCAATAAGAGCCTGTTGATGGAGCAACTTGACTCACAGGACCCCAAAACAGGTCATATACAGAATCAAAGACCAGCAATCTGATCATAAAAGTTACACAGAAAGCAGGTGTGATCATGAATTTAAAAAAATAACCCTGGGCACGACAATAACAGCTTCAAATAACCTAATGTGATGAACACATACTGTATATAATGTACATAGAGATTGAAAATGCACAAGGGTCACTCAATAGAGTGGATGGAGACATTCTCCACAGTATATCGTTCTCTGTCTGCTGTTACAAGTGTGATAAGATTTGTGTGTCACACAGAAGGAAAACCTCAACGCCTGCACATCCTGTTAACTTATTTTTGATGTGAAACGGATGTTCACAACTTGAATTTTTGTGCGTGGACTATTTTTGTATCTCCCCATCTTAAGTTTTGTATTATATGTTTTTAAAAAGATGCAGAAAAGCCTAGCAGTTAGCACGTTGAAATGTGGGGCACATACACACATTGCTTGTTTGCGTCTGGCATTTCCCATCTCATTTTTGTCCAGCAAAAGTGGAAAAAGGCTCAACAATTATGTAGGCTCTCTGACACATTGAGTTATGTGCTCCTATATGGTAAGTTTATATTGGACTTTTCCCCATCGCTTTCTGTCATAAAAAAAAAAAAGAATTCAGTCACACATGAATTCTTAGCACATGCACTCTGACACACTGAGATGTGGTACGGATACACTAGGACACATCAGTACACTCTTAAAAATAAAGGTCCTTCCGATGTCATAGAAGAACTTTTTTGTCTAAATGGTTCCATAAAGAATTTTTTTAACATCTGAAGAACCTTTCTGTTTCTCTAAAGCTTCTTTGTGGTGAAAGAAGGTCTTCAGATTATAAAAAGGTAAGAAAGAGATGATTCTTTAAAGAACCTTTGACTAAATGTTTCTTTGTGGAACCAAAAATGTTTCTTCTATGGCATCGCTTGAAGAACCTTTTGAAGCACTTTATTTTTAAGAGTGTAGGTCATTTCACAAAACTCGGCACACAGTGAAGACAGACCAATTTTTGCACATGCTTACAAATTCTTTATTAAACCTAAGTTCAAAACCCGACAGAATGCAAAACTGAAAAAGACAACAGTTTGCTATATTTCTACAGTACTAAAACATTAATGTATATTGAATTATATTTGCTAGTTATGGAAGAATGAGATGATTTGAGAGAAGTGTTTTGCTAGTTTTAGTGCTTAGTGAATGTGTAAATAACTGCTGTGCCAAGCTGAAAGTTGGTAAAGAGAACTGTGTGAAGAGTTTTGAAAAAATAACTTAGAATTGAGAAATGTGTCCTAGCCAATGTAGACTCAAAAATTACTGCAACATGCCACTTTAATACATTGAGCAATAGCGGGACCAGTTCTTCTTTTTTGCTCAATGTAAATGTACTCTGGTACATCGAGTCATGATGTTAATACAGACAATGCATGTTTGAGTCTGGCTTGCAACATTTCCCTTCTTATTCATGTCATTTAAAGTCATTAAAAGCCCCAAATTTATGTAGAACTACTCTTGATGATTTTTCAGGCAGATATAGTAACTACATTTTCCTTTTAAAAATCATGTGAGGGATCGTTTTCAGCATGACTCTAATAAAGAGAATCTCGTGGAGCACCAGAGTTCCAGCTGGTGTTTTAGTTTGTCCACAGCAGTCAAGCTTAAAGGAATGTTTCGGGTTCAAGACAAGTTAAACTCTGTCGATAGCATCTGTGGCATGATGTCAGTTCATTAAAAAAATGAATATTATTTGTTACTCAATTTGTAAAAGCAAACAAAGTTCATGTTTACAGTAATGTCTGTGGGGCAAGAGATTGCGCCCGAATGTATGTTGATATGGGCACTTCTGGCTATACTGTATGTCGAAAGTATTTCCAAAAGACTTAAACGGATAGATCACCCCCAAAAAAGAGAAAATTCTGTCATAATTTACTCACCCTAATGTTATATGAGGTTTGAACACCATTTTAAGATGATATTTTGAAGAATGTTGGTAACCAAAACTGGTAGTAACTGGCTTCCATAATTGGGAAAAAATACTATTCAGTGGAGACCAGAAACTGGTTAGTACCCAGCATTCTTCAAAATACCTTTTGTTTTCAGTAGAACAAAATTCATACAGGTTTGGAACAACATAAAAGTGAGTAAATGATGACACCATTTTCATTTTTGAGTGAGCTATTCCTTTAAGAAGATATGATAGAATCACTCGCCAACCTTTTCATTCAAGTTGTTGTACAATCTTTCAGCTCTTGCATGACAATGTAAAGCCTATAAGTCCAGTGACTTTTGGATGTTAAATATAAGACGATTTTGACAACTTTGCATCTCACATTTTTGCATGCCCCATAAATGTCCAGTGTAGGAGTATAACGGAAACCATGAGTATGAGTCACAGATGCTGCTGATACAGCTTGACTTGTATTGAACCTGGAATGTTCCTTTAACTGTCTAAAACTGTCACCGGTGTCCTGCTTAAGTGTTTTTTGGAGTTGATTCATTTTACTAACACATGCTTGTGCTTTTGACCCAACACCTTCTCTTACGCAGCTGCCCACAGCATCACTGGAGCCCAGCAGCAGCGCTTGCACTGCACATGCTCTGTATGCACTCACAGACACTGACCTTTTCTCTTGATTTTTTTTTTTGAAGTGTTGAACGACAGTGGAGGGTCCAGAGGCAGAGAGGGCTATCGCTCAGTAGGGGGTGGTAGTGAGAGCATGAACGGGTACGAAGAACTGATCCGGTGGCGGGGTCGAGAGCCAGGAGCCACCTGTTCAACTCCACTGAGCCGCAACTCCCACAATGCACCAGGCTACACGCCGTCCTCCAGCATGCGGCCAGGACGCAGGCCAAAGGGTAACGCTAAATTGTCGTTTAGTAGACTACATGTCAGCAGCCTTGAGCCTCAAATGACAGACCATGTTCATTCTGCCATGTACGCTAGTAAATTTACTCATCCTTAGAGGCACTTTATGATCGATCGGTTTGTGTTGTATTGTATTGAAATTGCAGCAGACTTTTAGTTTTCACTAATAAAGGAATATTTTCGGTTAAACACAAAGGGATAGTTCACCTGGAAATGAATATTCTGTCATAATTTTATCACCCTCATGCTGTTCCAAACCTGTATGACTTGGTTTGTCGGATTTACTATGAAAGTCAGTGGGGATCCAAAATAGCATTGGACTCATTTACGTTAATTGTATGGACAAAAAAACACTGAAACATTTTTCACAATAAAAATTTTTTTATGTTCAGCAGAATAAAGAATGTAATTTGGAATGATGTGAGGGAGAAAAAATGTTGATGGAACATTAATTTATGGGCAAACTTCCCATTTTGGCTCTGTTGCTGTAAGCTGAAAATAGTCCCATTTCAAAAGGAAGATTTCAATCAGTTTTGAAATATACAACACATTTAGACTAATATACTTAGCATATACATACAGTGGGTACGGAAAGTATACAGACCCCCTTAAATTTTTCAATCTTTATATTGCAGCCATTTGCTAAAATCATTAAGTTAATTTTTTTTCCTCATTAATGTACAGACAGCACCCCATATTGACAGAAAAAAACACAGAATTGTTGACATTTTTCCAGATTTATTAAAAAAGAAAAACTGAAAATATCACATGGTCCTAAGTATTCAGACCTTTGCTCAGTATTTAGCAGAAGCACCCTTTGATCTATACAGCCATGAGTCTTTTTGGGAAAGATGCACAAGTTTCACAATGGATTTGGGGATCCTCTGCCATTCCTCCTTGCAGTTCCTCTCCAGTTCTGTCAGGTTGGATGGTAAAAGTTGGTGGACAGCCATTTTTAGGTCTCTCCAGGGATGCTCAATTGGGTTTAAGTCAGGGCTCTGCTGGGCCATTCAAGAACAGTCACAGAGGTGTTGTGAAGCCACTCCTTAGTTATTTTAGCTGTGTGCTTAGGGTCGTTGTCTTTTTGGAAGGCAAACCTTCGGCCCAGTCTGAGGTCCTAAGCACTCTGGAAAAGGTTTTTGTCCAGGATATCCCTGTACTTGGCCGCATTCATCTTTCACCTCAATTGCAACCAGTCGTTCGGTCAGCGGGGGGTGGAAGCTGAAAAACACCCCCCCACAGCATGATGCTGCCACCACCATGCTTCAATGTGGGACTGTTATTGGAAGGTGATGAGCAGTGCTGGTTTTCTCCACACATACCGCTTAAAAATTAAGGCCAAAAAGTTCTATCTTGACCTCATCCGACCAGAGAATCTTATTTCTCACCATCTAGGAGTCCTCAGGTGTTTTTAGCAAACTCCATGTGGGCTTTTATGTGTCTTGCACTGAGGAGAGGCTTTTGTCGGGCCACTCTGCCATAAAGCCCAACTGGTGGAGGGCTGCAGTGATGGTTGACTTTCTACAACTTTCTTCCATCTCCCGACTGCATCTCTGGAGCTCAGCCTTAGTGATCTTTGGGTTCTTCTTTACCTATTTCACCAAGGCTCTTCTCCCCCGATAGATCAGTTTGGCCGGATGGCCAGCTCTAGGAAGGGTTCTGGTCTTTCCTAACGTCTTCCATTTAAGGATTATGGATGCCACTGTGCTCTTAGGAACCTTAAGGGCAGCAGAATTTTTTTGTAACCTTGGCCAGATCTGGGCCTTGCCACAATTCTGTCTCTGAGCTCTTCAGGCAGTTCCTTGGACCTCATGATTCTCATTTGCTCTGAAAATGCACTGTGAGCTGTAAGGTCTTATAAAGACAGGTATGTGGCTTTCCTAATCAAGTCCAATCAGTATAACAAACACAGCTGGACTCAAATGAAGGAGTAGAACCATCTCAAGGATTATCAGAAGAAATGCAGCACCTGAGTTAAATATATGAGTGCACAGCAAAGGGTCTGATACTTAGGACCATGTGATATTTCAGTTTTTTCTTTTTAATAAATCTGCAAAAATGTCAACAATTATGTGTTTTTCTGTCCATATGGGGTGCTGTGAGTACATTAATGAGGGAAAAAAATAACTTAAATGATTTTAGCAAAGGCTGCAATATAACAAACAGAGTGAAAATTTAAGGGGGTCTGAATACTTTCCGTAACAACTGTATAATATATATATACCTAAACATACAGTTATATGCTCCTGTTCAATAGTTTGCAGTTGGTAAGAATTTTGCCAATTTTTTTTACACAAGTCTCTTAAATCTATTTATATTCTATTGATCAGTTGATATTTGCTCAGCAAAAGCATATTGATTGGGAAATATTATTACAATTTAAAAACTGCTTTCCCTGTGAATATATTTTAAAATGTAATTCATTCCTGTGATGGCAAAGCAGAATTTTAAGCAGCCAGTACTCCAGTTTCAGTGTACATGATCTTTAGAATGATCCTTCAAGAAACATTTCTTATCAGTGTTGGAAACAGTTGTTCTGCTTAATGTTTTTGTCGTTACATTTTTTCGGGATTCTTTGGTGAATAGAACAGTTTAAAATAGCATTTCTTTGAAATATAGTATTTTGTTAGTTTATTAATGCCTTTTAATCATTTTAATACATCCCTGCTGAATAAAGCTTTTAAATTCTTAAAGACTTACTGGCCCCAAATTTGAACAGATATGTACAATATACAACAAAAGCTTAAAAAATTTGAAGTTTATTATTTTGTTTTCAAACTCTGGATTCTTCAGTAAAAAAGTTTATTTAAGAGCTGCAAAGCTGTCTTCTGTAAATCATCCTTTTGAAATGGGACTATCTTTCTAGCTAGATGTCTGCTTTGGGAGTTGCAGTTGTATTACTATAAACATCATTCATTTTTCAATTTGAGGGATGAGTGGAAATAATTTTCCTTTGGTAATCAATAGCAGGCCATGGATAGAGCTTAAAGCGACATCCCGCTAGCCAAGTTTTTTAACTGATTTCTAGTCATAAGGTTAAATTATGGTGGGTGTTCACAGTTAATGGCCCTACCTACTCACTCAACCTTTCTACTTATAATGTGCAATGTACCATCATGTACACTAAGGGCTTCAGCTTTAAACACCACTGACCCTCTCAGTGACTCTCACCTCCCAGCCAAAAAGCCCGAAGCTCATTTCATCAAGTCCCTGT
>JADLZN010009416.1:0-33876 GCA_018155175.1 Sinocyclocheilus anophthalmus | reverse complement strand
TCAGCGTGGGGTGTGGCAACTAATAGGAATTCAGGGTTTAAATTCAAACTCTTCCTCGTGCCAAAAATCTAAATCGTACATCTGCCGATTAAAAAATGTAAGTTATGCTATTAAAGTAGTCAGTTCGAATTAAAGGTTGATTTTTGGCAATTACACTAAATATAGCTATCTAATCTCCTAAACAGTAGTTAGCAACAAGTGGAGCTCACGTTTTCTCCCCTGCAACACATCTAAATAAATTCTGTATATAATAATATTTAACTGTCAACAATGAGATGATATACATAAAAACGTTAACTTCAGGGTCCTTGGATTTGTAAAAATTAATTAATTGTAAATTAAAGCAAAATTATTCACCTAACTGAAAAAGTGTAATTTTCACAAACTCCTAAATACCAGAAAGTTCTAAATACTTATCCATTTCTGTTCATTTGAACTAGGGCTGTCAAAATGACTAACTAAACTTTATTTGAATTTTCTTCTTAAATATAATCAAAATTCGAATTATATTCAAAAATCGTATATATCGAATTTAAAAGGCGGAATTTCAGTTAGGGGTGGGAAAAAAAAAGCTTTAGGATCTTGCCAAGAGGGCGATCGAGCAAAATATTATGCAAGTTTCTTCAAAGCGTAATAAAATAACACAACTATCTTTGAAAAAAGTGCATATTGTTTAAAATAATGTTTATAAACCATGCATAAATAATAAAGTTGCTTAAACAATTAGAAAAAAACAGCACCATGCATGTTATGTATAGTTTAATACAAAGGACGAAAACCAATCACAAAGACTACTTTCTTCATTTAAAAACTTGATGCAGTAGGATGGGGAAAAACCGCCATAAAGTCTTTAGACATCTTTTGAAAAGTTCATGTACTTTATTAATTTATTAAACAAAGCTCTGTGGCACGAAGCCGTCCCTACATGCAGAACGAAAGCGAACAAAGGCCTGTAATGGGAAACAGAAGAGAATCGACTGCCGGACCTGGAGAAAAAAAATTCCATTCCTTGGAATCTCAGTGGAACGGCAGACCCGGCTTTTAACCAGTGGAACCAGGAAGATGGCATCAGCTCAAATAGCTCTAACTAATTATGGCTGCTCTACTTGGATTCAGTTTACCTTATCTTTGCAGTCGTGCTTGACTTTCGGACACTTATCCCCCTTCTTTTGCAACTTCCAGGAAAAAGGGAGCTGCTACAGCTTAGGATAATGCTGCCATCAAAGAGAGTTTACGAAATGACTAAACAAGAATTCATGCACACTGCAGTGTTGGGTCCGAGTCCACCTTGTCAAGTTCGAGTCAGGTCCTAGTCTTTAACCAATTGAGTTTGAGTGGAAGACGTTTATTAATGTCGTTATCTTAATTTTATGTTGTTACTTATTTTTATCTTTTATTTTACGCATGTCGTGGATTCGTCTGTACTCTGAAAAATTTCTGCGTCCAAAATATCAGAGTCCGAGTCCGTCCAAGTCCAAGTTCATTCACAATTGCAGTCCGAGTCCCGAGTCCAAGTACCCCAACTCTGATGCACAGTGTTTATTTGTTCCCCACGGTTCACTGAATGTTCTGTTAAACTGCACAGTTCTGGTGCTGGATGCTGATTGGTCAGTGCAGCATTCCAACTGTTTTGTAATTTTAGCTATATCTTCAGAAGAATGCCACTTAATGAATTACAATGTTTTAATTACATTTTTTTTGTTCATAATATTTTTTTAAATGTAGTAACTGCGTTAAGTCGATCGAGGCCTTTAAACTCAATCACTCGGACCTTATTGCTTAGTTAAAGGCCAATACAGGCCAACACAGCCATTGATTTATTTTTAGCCTAACACAGGATTGACTTTTCTCTTTTAGTGGAAGAAAATGCATTTGTATTTCATCCAGTTACCCTGCATGTTTATGAGCCGTAGTTCTGCCGTTGACTTTCCTGAATGACTCCGCCATGAGAGATTAGATCAGGAGCTTGTCTCTGGAGTTTAGAGTTGTTAGTTTTAGAATCGCTCTCTAATTAAAAAGGTTTAACAGGATCTACTGCTCACTGGCTCTGGTAATGAAGGAGTGCATGCTGCCAAATACAAAATTAACCTGTGCTGAGCTTGTGTCAGTTTTGTGCGTGTGTGAACGGGTGAAAGTGGCTGATTATTGGTAAATAGAAAAAAAGTTGGTATTAAAATTTTGTGTGGTAACTTAAATCACACAACATATACTACCGATTAAAAGATGGACAGATTTTGAAAGCAGTCTTTTATTCTTTATAAAGGTTGCATTTATTTGATCAAAATAATTTTAAACAATGATATTGTGAAATAATTTAAAATAATTGTTTTCTATTTGAAGATATTTTAAAATGTGATTTAATGGCAAAGCTGAATTTTAAGTAGCCCATTACTCCAGTCTTCAGTGTCACATAATCCTTCAGAAATTATTCTAATCTGCTGATTGTTTAATATTTTTCATTTTTATTTTTTGAATAAGAGTGTGCATTGTAAATGACCCCTAACTAAAGCACAAAGACCATCATAACAACGTCTTACAGCCAGCCGATAGCTCTGTGTGACCCCACAGAAAAAGAAAGAACTCCGAAAGCAATAGGAGTTGATTTCCTGGTTTTTGAAATCCAATGCTACACAGTGGTTGACTTTGCTAAGCTCTGCTGGAGTATATTGATTTTTCTGGTGTGCATGTGAGGGAGGAAAAAGGAAAAAACACTATTGTATTGCATTAAAAAAATCTATAGTATATCTAATTACGACCACTTCATTTTCTTTACTATTAGGACAGAAAGATAAATGTTTCTGTCCCTCCTGTATTATTCGCTCATCTGCCTCAGGCCACTGGAGATGGAAGAGCATAGCACAAGCTTCCTGGTTAACAAAGTGCTGCGCATCACTTTCCCTGTGATATGCTTGTATAGACATGGCCATTCTATCATCCCAGTGACAAACAGAACAATGAAGTTTCACAGTGTATGAGCAAAAAACTTCTACTAACAGAGAACCTGATACGGCGAAGACATCCCTCAAGTGGCGTGTTTTCTGTAATGAAGGGTGTAAAAAAACATGATTTCCTTATTATTTCTATTATAAAATTATAGAATTAAAAATAATAATAAAGTCAAAGAAATAATAATAATAATCGCTAGGCTCTCTAACTCAGTGGTTCTGAAGGCCCCTATTATCCAACACAATATCTGAATATTATATTTCCTAAGATATTTCCTCTGGTACTTGTGATGTAATTATGACAGTGCTGACTGTTTTCAAACTTTTTTGTTAATAAAAACTAGGAGTGTTGATATAGGAAAACAATTAGCTACAATTAATTTCATGATTCCAAAAGATTCAAAATTCTGTTTTGATATGTTTTTTATTTGGCATTTGAATTACATTAGAATTAATTAATTGCATTTGTAATATAATTAAATAATTTTAAGTCATTCTGTTGGCTCTTTGTGAGTTTGATTACGTTTGTTAAGAAACACTGCTTCAAACAGTAACATTTAGCTAAAAAGCTATCATTACCAAAGCTGGTGACTAAGCCAGGCTTATCTGTTGAAACCCAAAGAATCCCAACAGTTCATTTTAAAATATCAGAATGTTGGAAAGCCTTCTGATTTTGGACCTAGTATTTAGGGTAGTAGGTAACAGATGACTGGTTTGATTCTAAACATTTTATTTCAAATAGACCCATCCAAACATACACTATTTGGTTGAGTTGGAAGCAGACATGTTGGAATGAGCAGTGTTTTCAAAGTTTGTTTTTAACATTAAAATTACTGTGGAAAAAAAATAAGTAGGTTGATTTCCCCGAAATGTCTTTTGTGGTGCTTTCAAAACAGTGCTTCCCACAAAATTACTTTCTTTGTGGTCCATTTGTGGTTGTAGGGGTCCAACAAAACAACATTCTTTCCATCAATGGTGAGAGTTTGCAGTAGGACTACCAAAATTGCACACAGCACCATTAAGAAAATATACCTGTTTTAAGGTGGAGATCACCCCAATGCAGCAGTGTTCCTAAAAGTCCCAAGTATACTTCATATTCCACATTCCACCCCTTCATACGCACAGTTGAGCGTGCAAGCCATTTAAAGTGTACTTCATTGACTGAGCGCAGATGGATGTGTTCGGCATGTGTGCAATACTTTTCAACAAAAAACAAAAAAGCTTTTTATGCGTTTTTGGCTGCATTTACACAACAGTCTTTTGGGACTTGAAAACGCAAACTTTTGAAAACGGTTTTCAAAGTGCAACTTTTTGAAAATGATACCTTTACCATTTCTGTGTAAACTACAAAAACACGGAATTGTGAAAACGGTGATGTCTTGCGCATGCATATTATGTGTTCAGCCTCTAGGTATGAGCCGTAGGTGCATAGTGTTTCTTTACAAAGTGACATTGCCATCTACTGGCCTGGCATGCACAATACAGCATTTGTAGTTTTCAAGGATCCGTGTGAATGGGGATTGTTTTGACAACATTGGAGTCTGTCTAGTACCCACCTCCGACATGCAAAGGGAAAGCATTTCTGTTTTTAGGTCATTGTTGTCGTGTAAACATACTCTTAGTGAACTTTCGTGAAATGTGTTTTAAATTGGTCGCAAACATGCTATTTGTTGTCTGCGTGCAATTCAGCGTGGACACAAAATCAGGCTGCAAGCAAACGCATGCACGGAACATGATGGTGCCAAATAAACATTTGTATTAAAGGGGTCATCGGATGCAAATTCACTTTTACATGTAATTTGAACATAAATGTGTGTTGGTAGTGTTTGTACACATACACCGTATAATGATAAAAATACACCCAGTGTTTTTTTTTTAAATCTCGTTAAATAATTTCCCCTTGCTCAAATCAAAGCCTTCTCCGCTTCTTGGCTGTTTGGGATTCACACAGACCAGGCCCCTCCCACGATTGTTGATCGACACTGGCGTTTTACCTTAGACCCGCCCTGAGTGAGCTGTCAACAGTCCGCCACTGTTTCGACACTGGAGCAGGTGTAGACAAGATTGTCTCCAAAGCGATTGAGATGTTTTGTAGTTGGATGTGATAATGAACATAGCATGTCATAGTCGTCATTTACTCCAAACATCTGAGCCGCTGAAGACATAGTGGATTACTTCTGTTTTTGAAGGGAATGCGCCCCCCGATACCTAAATGCGTTTATGTTTGTGCGAATCATTCGTGATCCACATTCATCTACTGAAGTATAAGGTTCTTTTATCAATCTTTGCAAATCGCCTTTCCTAATAACGTGCTAGTTAGCAAGTTCCACGGCTAAAGTAAACAGTCTCATGAAATCGGCTCATCACCCCACGGAAGAGAGGGGCGGGGTGAGCAGAGCTCATTAGCATTTAAAGAGGCATGCACTAAAACGGCTTGCTGTGTGCAGAGCTGTTTTTGGCAAGATAAAAAGGGTTGATTTACACTACCATTGAAAAATTTTAACCAAAGTATGTTATAGACTTTTCATTAAGACCCTAAAGAATCATATCAACTTGTGGAAAATGGGTATCCGATGACCCCTTTAAACCTTGGTGGTAAACTTATTGTCAAACATACAAACTATTCAAAAGTTTAGGGACAATATGATTTTTTTTTTATGTTGTAATGCTTTTAAAGTGCACACAGATCAAACCTAAAAGCAATAATATTGTGAAATATGACTATAATTGAAAATTTCTATTTTAATATATTTTAAAATATTACTTAATCAAATTTTTAGCAGCCATTACTCTTGCTGGACTGTTTTGCAACACAAGGGAAGTATACTTTCGGCTTAATGCGATATGATCCCTGTAGTGAGAGTAAGACTCCTCAAAGGCAGATGTGGGAGTGGTCCGAGTGGTCACTGCACTCCCTGTTAACCCCCCTTCCAGTGTCTGGTCCTGCCTCAAGCAGTCCCATCATTTATTGATAGAGTTTGTCTATCCTGGTGTGTCATATTCATGGTGTGCGGTCTTAATGTAGTGAAGTGTCACATAATGGACCCCTGTGAATTTCAACTGATATAATTACATGGGAGCCTCGGTATTTAACACATTCACTAGGCATCTCAAAAAGTGAGCAATCGTTTTAGCTACAATGAGCACATCCAATTTGTCTTGTCACAGCATTCCTTTCTTGCAGTTTTTTGACAGTATGTTCAAGGCAGCGGTGCATAGTTGTGTCTCTTGTCACAATCTGCTTTGTCTCATTTACTGTAGCACCTAGCGGAGAATAAAAGGTGAAGCTTTCTTTTTGTGTCCTCTTTGACTGTGTCCTTGTCTCTGTTCTGCTTGATTCAAGAGCGAGCTGGCCGGCTTTGATGATTGAGGGAGATCGAGTTCCAATCAGCGTGGTTAATTACTATGTCCAACTGAGATGAGAGGTGCACATGCAGCCAGGCTTTTCTGCAGCCGGGAAATTACCTGTGTGCTCCGGGGATTTGCTATCTGTTAGAGACAGCTCGCCGGCTCCCAATATCAGATTCGTATCATCTTATTTTCATTCATTTGCTGCTGGAAGGCTTTTCTGCTTCACATGGACTTCCCTGCCCTTCCCCCATCTGAGCTACACTGTTTATCTGCACCTTTGTGGGGCTTCCATCTGCATGTGACTGGCATACGGTCCTACTTTCAGATAGATAGATCGCTAACTGCAGTAGGAAACTGCAGTTTGAAGAATCCATCACCAATGTGTTACTTGAAAATGTATCATCTTAGCTTTAACCTGTTTCAAACCTAGTGAGCTGCTTACCTAGGTAGCATTTTAGGCATCATAGATGCTTTCCCAACTGGCTGTATAGGCAGGCAGCAACATTATGTTGCTTTCTAGGAGCTAGTTTTGGTCAAAATCCAATCCATTAAATCCTTCAGTGGGGGAAAAATAAATAAATAAAATAAATCCAATCTGGGGGAAGATAGAGAAATGTAGACTCTAAAGCAGTGGTCTCAAAAAGGGCCAGCTGGGAGTTCCCCCGCAAACTTCCAAGGGAAGCTTAATTAAAATAAAAAAAAAAATCAACAGTGACTTTTGTTTCTACTCTATATTGTTTATTACAGGAAAAATATTAAATCACAATACTGAATCTCTGAATCACATATGAATCATGGTAAATTATTTTTTATGTATATTAAAATGTAATAAAAAAAAATTGTCATAATTTACAGTTGAGGTATGTAGGCTTTCCAGTAATGTTAATAGAACATTAATTCAGAGTTTTCTGGTCTTTAATATTATTCTCAAAACGTTAGCACAAAAATGCAATTCACACACATTTCATGGAACGTTTTATTTCTGAAACCTTTTAGTTAGACTTTCATCTAACTTTTTTTTCTTTAAATGTTACAATGTTACTACTTGTTTTAGAACATTCAGAGAACATTCAGGTTTTAGAACTTCAAAAGTAGAACATTTCAAAAAGAATGCCCCCTTAAAGTTGCATAACAAATAAATAAAATAAAAATAAAAAAATTAAATAAAAACGGGATGTTTTTGATGTTCGGAATGTTCAGAAATAAAGTTTTCATAATAAAAAAAAACCTCCTTCGAACATATTTTTGTTAGCTTGTTTTGTTTTGTTAATTTGAATTATTGGGGCATTTGAATATTGTGTTGGATAAAGGAGGACCTTTGAGTAAAAAAAGATTGAGAAGCACTGCTCTGAAGACATTTAGTTCATTACTACTTGTCTACAAAAATAAATTAAAATTGGACTTGTACTCAATATTTGTGTGTGCTATAGATTTTTGTACATATTAGAGAGTGTTGATGGCTTACCATCATGCTGACGTCAGGCTGTTGGAATCAATTGTAAGGCTCTATTCGTGTACTTGATATAAAATTGCAGTTTTGTGGCACATCCCTAAATCCATTGGACTGTAGAGGGTATTTCAATTGTCATTTTATGATTTATGATCCACTAGTGCGAACTCCACAGTGGACTATTACCCAGCAGTCTATGTGGCACAGTGTAGAGTCGGAGGGGGTGCCATTTGGGACGGGGCCTAAATTGAGTCTCCTGAGCATTTCATGTGAAGAGCACTATTTTTGTACAGTTGCACTATTGAAAAGCACTATAGTTGTCTTTGTAGAGTGTTTTAAAGTCAGTCACATATGATGCTTCATTTAGGTTACAGTTCTGCCTATGCAGGCAGTAGACAGCATATTATTTGGATGCCTTATCTAATACAGGTGCATCTCAATAAAAATTAGGGAATGTCGTGGGAAAAGTTAATTTATTTCAGTAATTCAACTCAAGTTGTGAAACTTGTGTATTAAATAAATTCATTGCACACAGACTGAAGTAGTTTAAGTCTTTGGTTCTTTTAATTGTGATGATTTTGGCTCACATTTAACAAAAACCCACCAATTCACTATCTCAACAAATTAGAATACTTCATAAGACCAAAAAAAAAAAAAAAATTTTAGTGAATTTTTGGCCTTCTGGAAAATATGTTCCTTTACTGTACATGTACTCAATACTTGATAGGGCTCCTTTTGCTTTAATTACTGCCTCAACTCGGCGTGGCATAGAGGTGATCAGTTTTTGGCACTGTGAGGTGGTATGGAAGCCCAGGTTTCTTTTGACACTGGCCTTCAGCTCATCTGCATTTTTTGGTCTCTTGTTTCTCATTTTCCTCTTGACAATACCCCATAGATTCTCTATGGGGTTCAGGTCTGGTGAGTTTGCTGGCCAGTCAAGCACACCAACACCATGGTCATTTAACCAACTTTTGGTGCTTTGGCAGTGTGGGCAGGTGCCAAATCCTGCTGGGAAAATGAAATCAGCATCTTCAAAAAAACTGGTCAGCAGAAGGAAGCATAAAGTACTCCAAAATTTCTTGGTAAATGGGTTCAATGACGTTGGTTTTCAAAAAACACAATAAACCAACACCAGCAAATGACACTGCACCCCAAATCATCACAAACTGTGAAAACTTAACATTGGACTTCAAGCAACTTTGGCTATGAGCTTCTCCACCCTTCCTCCAGACTCTAGGACCTTGGTTTCCAAATGAAATACAAAACTTGCTCTCATCTGAAAAGAGGACTTTGGACCACTGGGCAACAGTCCAGTTCTTCTTCTCCTTAGCCCAGGTAAGATGCCTCTGACGTTGTCTGTGGTTCAGGAGTGGCTGAACAAGAGGAATACGACAACTGTAGCCAAATTCCTTGACACGTCTGTGTGTGTGGCTCTTGATGCCTTGACCCCAGCCTCAGTCCATTCCTTGTGAAGTTCACTCAAATTCTTGAATCGATTTTGCTTGACAATCCTCATAAGGCTGCGGTTCTATCGGTTGGTTGTGCATCTTTTTCTTCCACACGTTTTCCTTCCACTCAACTTTCTGTTAACATGCTTCGATACAGCACTCTGTGAACAGCCAGCTTCTTTGGCAATGAATGTTTGTGGCTTACCCTCCTTGTGAAGGATGTCAATGATCGTCTTCTGGACAACTGTCAGATCAGCAGTCTTCCCCATGATTGTGTAGCCTAGTGAACCAAACTGAGAGACCATTTTGAAGGCTCAGGAAAACTTTGCAGGTGTTTTGAGTTGATTAGCTGATTGGCATGTCACCATATTCTAATTTATTGAGATGCACCTATATCTGGCTTTATTAATATTATAGTACTGAATTATATACTTATATTCAGTTTCTCTTCTAACCCTACCATTCACAATAGGTTATTAAGACTTGAAGAATAGTGTAATACTAAAATGCATCCCCAGGCATTTCCAAGTGGAATAGATGGATGGATACGAAGCCATCATGATAGCTAACCCTTGGTTTGCTAAACCGAAAATGTAAATTATGTCATTATTTACTCATTCCAATCCCAGAAGATTTTCTTACATGGAGCACAAAAGGAGAT
The DNA here is from genome assembly GCA_018155175.1 of Sinocyclocheilus anophthalmus. Taxonomy (NCBI): domain Eukaryota; kingdom Metazoa; phylum Chordata; class Actinopteri; order Cypriniformes; family Cyprinidae; genus Sinocyclocheilus; species Sinocyclocheilus anophthalmus. The sequence goes on along the minus strand of JADLZN010009416.1, from coordinate 24,021 downwards.
ATTTTTCTAAATGTCCAAGCTGCTTATTTCTATACAGTGAAAGTAGACTGTGATTTATACTGCTAAGCACCTTAAAAGCTCAGAGAGTTGAGTCTATACTTCTCAAGTCTTCAGACGCTAAAGGAATAGCTCCTTTTGTGTTCCACAGAAGAAAGAAAATCACAAAGGTTTTGGGAACAACTTGAGAGTAAGTTACATGATGGCAGAATTGTCATTTATGGGTGAAATAGCCCTTAAATGTATATATAATGTATTAAGGAATATAAAAAAGGAATTGTTGTAAAGAAGCTTAATAATACACTTAAGGGAACTACACTCCTGAACAAAATCTTAAGACCGGGGGAAACATTGCAAGTATATACAGCAGCAAAAGAAAGGTGTTGGATTTTCGCAAGTCTATCAGAGTCAATATTAATTCAGCTAAATATCCCTATAATTCTGCTAAATACGGTTGCGGGGGGACAGAATTGGCTTAAGCTTGTGCTCAGGATTTTTTAAGCCTTGGAACTGCTCCCTGGCAGGAGAATGAAGGGTAGCTTGAGGTGTTTTGAGTTGCGAAAATTGTATTCTTTCGCCTCTGTTCTGCCAGCTGAGTGTGTGCCAAACTAATAAAGCCGGCATGGAGGCCTACCAATCATTTTGTACAGCCGTTATACCTTGGACCCTTGTTGAGAGGGCAAAGGCACTATCGGAACATCCAGACCGTGGGGTGAGGGGCTGCCGCTGGCCAGGGGTCCTGAGTGGGAGAGCAGCCTTTGTTCCTAGTAGCCGCTGTGAAAGATGAAGTGGGCATCTGTGAAACACAAAAAAGGAAGTGAGTGCTGAAGACAATACAGGAGACTGTCATTCTCTGTTCATTCCTTTATTCTGTGGTGACAGTGACCTTTAAAAATGGCTCATCTTCCCACCCCGCTATTATCACTGTAGTCTATCCTTCCAAGATTTGAGAGGAGGTCAGCGTTTAAATAGACCTCTAAAGCCAAACAATAAAACATGACTCATTTAAATGGGTCAATAACCCCAAAAGGATACTTGATACAAACCAACTCTGTACCAGAGGGTAAAACTTCAGTCAATATTCAACATAACTGGTTGAAATTTATGTAATATATATAATCACTTTTACCCCAAAAATCTATAAAAATAAACATTTGCGTTAAGAAAATAGTAATTTTATCTTCCCCCCCCCCCCCCAAAATTTTTCCAAATTCTATTGGCTAATTCATTCACACAATTTTCAAGTTTTATAATGTTATGTATTTAAGTCAAAGATACATTACATTTTAAATGATCCATTGGTGATTAGCATTTTTTTTAACACAATCATTTAATGTAAAATATTGTAAAAGCAATACTGTAATAAATGATTATTTTTTTAATTGAATCCGCATGAATCAAGAATAATTCAATAAATGCTACTATTGTTTTATTTGTATTTTTTATAATACAGAAATAAAACTCTTTTTTGCATTAATTTAATAATTAATTAATTATGCTAAAAATAGACTCTTCAAGCAAAACATATTTTCTTTTTTTCTTTCGCTTTTTGGAGTAAAGTATGATCTGTTAACTGGTTTCATGATATTCATTCAATTGCTCCTAAAGGACAAATACTGCGATAAGATAATAAATTCCAGCAGTTCTGAGGTGCCTATGAGAAACAGTGCAAAATCAGTTTTCTTCCTAAATTTGTGTATATTAGAATGATGTTCAGTTTTAGCTTTCAGCATGAGATCATAAAGCATACGCAGAGAGAACAATTTATTAGGCAGATTTAAGATGCGAGATCTCCACAGGGAAGTCCAAACCAGCACATCCTTGAGTCAGTTCTCCTACACTCAGAGCCTCGGCTCTCATAAGCAGATCACTGCTGATTCCTCACTGCGTTCAGCAGTGACAGATGGGGAAGAAATGATGCTGGAAGATAAAGGCAAGCCGGGAGAGAAGCAGACAAACTGGAGGTGGACAGACATGAAAGAAAAGAAGCTTTCCAGTCAGACTAATGAGCCTGGAAAGGAATGACAAAGAACTGGGATAGAGTCTAGGAGAGTAGAGGAAGTTGCTTGGTGTCTTGGAAATAAAATCTGTACCTGTGACTGGCTATTTTCCAAAGTGCAAATGGTTTTTGCTCTAAGTCTATTTATTTAGCTGTAGGTCAAACAGCTCAGAAGCCCCTTCTACTCAATAATGCTTTTTCCTTATTGTGAATAAACTAGAAACAGAAGTTCTGGCGAAAGCCATCCTCAAATGTAATTCCCAGATGTGATCCCATTGATTAATAATGAAACTGATATTTGAACTTATTAATCTTCTTTCTATGTGGTGTAAAACAATTACCTATTTTATTTTTGTCTCAGAGACTGCTTTGTATTATTTCAATGTGAGCTCTTTTATTCTGAGGTTTTGTTTTGATTATATGTTTATGTGCAGTTCCCATAATGTTTTCTGGAAATGACTTGAGCCTCATTAAGAGGTGATCTGGAGGGAAAGGGGTCTTTCGTCGCTCTGCTGTTGAAAATGAAGGTTGTGTACAGTACCTTATTGGCACACAGCTTGGTCTTTGTGTGAGAGCCAACAGAGACCACGTGGCTTCCTGTTGTGAAGAAACCAGGTACAGGAGGTCTTTGTTTCTGAAGAACTCTATGTGTCCCTATGTGGATATTTCACTCATAGAAAACTGGCTGTGCGGTAGGTTAGAGCACATTTCTCATAATATAACAGAATTGATAACTTCTTAATATTCTCTTTTAAGTATTAAGTAGATATAGAGTCACATTAGAAAGATATAAAGTCACATTTGCAAGCTATAGTCACATTTTGAGATGTGTGTATCCATATTATGTAATATAAAGTTGCCTAATCATTGGTGATATGTAGGAAATTTAAGTTAAAGGGGTCATATGATGCGATTTCAAGTTTTCCTTTCTCTTTGGAGTGTTACAAGCTGATAACCAAAGAGATATTTCTTTATCAAAGTTAAGACTCTGCCACGGCCCCCCTAAAACGACTCGTTCGAACACGCCCCCACATATCCACCTCACTATGTGGAAATATTAGCATAACACCGCCCAAATGTTCACGCAAAGGAAGAAGGAGTGGTTTCAGTAACCGCAGTTAGTGTTGAAGCAGCCATGTCAGGGAGACGCTGTGTGTTTCTAGGCGAAAGCAAAAGCACTTTATTTGGCCTTCCGAAAGTAGATGCATTTAGGCATCTTTAAGATTACTTACAACAGAACAGCAATGCATTTTATGGACGACCGTTTCGTGAACCTAGGAGAGGAGGTCATTCTGATTTTGCTGTGACAATCTGGCGCTTCTGAATCCGCTACTGTTTTGTTATTAGGTTTTTAAGTATTTGCTATTGCCTGTTCAAATGTGGAGTTTTGCGCATATTGTGTGTGTGTGTGTGTGTGAAAGAGAAAGAGAGAGAGAGTGGGTCACATCACAGTGGAGTCAGCTGTCTTAATCGTGGCTTGTGTACTGCAAACACATATGAGCTTCATCACTGTGTCTGTCACGCGACTCTGTTCCCCTTTCGTGCTCTGTCTTTACATTTATTTTGAAAGATGAAGCTCGTGATTATGGTAAGGGGCGTTACATTTCCGACGAGTGCTTGCGGTGTTCGGCCAATCACAGTGCACTGGGTCATCTGGCCAATCAGAGCAGACTGTGCTTGTCGGAAGGAGGGACTTTGTAGGAAACTAAGCTTTTGAGAGAGGTGGGGCATAGAGGACCTGCAATAATGTAAAGTATTGTATAATGTGTTTTTTTAACATTAAAGCCTGTCAACATATTCTGTTACACCAAATACACAAAATATGATCTTTAAAAAAGCATAATTTGACCCATTGAAAATTATATGTATTTTATTTTAGACACCCCGGAAAATTATGTGGCTTTTCCTGAGCTGATATCTCTAATAAAAATATTATAGTCGCAGTTGATCATAAAGAACTCTCTATAGCTATCTTACCCATCTGCCCTCTACAGTCTGACAAACACTTTATAGAGGTGAAAGTCTTTGGATGACACACAAGACAAACCTTTTTTCTTCCATATCTGCCTGGCTTCAGAAATTTCTACTGACTGGAGCTGTGGCTCTGAAGTGCTCTTTGAATGTGGAATAAAATGGATTTCACAGGACTAGGGACAGGAGTAACAGCTCATACTTATCAAACAGACAACCTCATTTTCTCTTGGTTCACTGCACTGTGGGCTGCAGAACACATTTTGAAGTCAATTCCTGAGCAGTGAAAAGTAGAATAGATTAGACTTCTGCCTGCTTCTTGACACCAAAGATCCCTCTATTAAATAACGAAAACATATGATCCTACAAATATGTATTTTGGACAAATACCATGGTAGCAATGTGTTAATTAAATCTATTTCCTGTTAGCATGAGAAGATTTTATTGATGTGCCATATAGTTTCTGGGCTTGACAAGTTCAAAATCATTGAGGTGGTCAAATTAGTGGGCCCTATTTTAGAAATATTCCTTATCCTTCAGCAGGGATGGTCAAGGTTGTTCTCTCTTTCATTATTCATAGTTTCGATGACAATATTCCTGTGAAAATCCAATATTCTTCTGACCTGCTTAGTATTTAAAATCATTCACAGCCACAGAGTCCTCGTATCTAATCTGAATTTCAAGTGACTCTAAAGAGATTGTGTAATTGGTCTATGCTGCACGTTTTCCTCTGTGTTTTGAGCCCATTAAATGATAAATATGGTGCCAGTTTTAAATCCCGAGAATAAATATTTGTAAACTGAACGAGAAACTCATTACAAGAGCCACTGATATTTTCATGTTTGTGGAAATTCCCTGTTGTACCAAATTCAAATAAACTGAAAATCGTAAGAAAAAAGAAAATCGTAAGAAACAGAGTATAGATTATTTGTATGTTGAAGTCGTTTTTTTGTCCCTGCTATGGCTCATGGATGTGTAGCAGAAAAGCTTAATGAGCTTTGAAAATTGCTGAAAAGGAGGAGACCATGAATGTGGTGTCAGCATCAGCTTTACTGTGGGACTCTGGGATGCAGGTCTGAGCAGCAGCAGATGGTCATCAGTTGTAGCTGATGGTGAAGTGGTAGCTGGACAAGCTGTATCGCACACCTCTGTGCACGATCCAAACAGCCGCTAACATGCTAATGATTAAGTATGCTGATCTTCTGATGCTCTGCTGCATGGTGGAATTCCTATCTCAACAGTGGAATACAGACCTCTCCATCTGTAGAAGACACTGAGATCTCCCTTGATTACTGTGTATTTACCTATGCTTTCTTCTGTTTCTTATTAAAAGTACTATGGTGGTAACATGATATAGTGACTGTATTGGATGGTAATACCATAATACTTTAATATATAGTGGGGTCCAAACACCTGAGACTAATCTGGGCTTTCTTCTCATTTAAATCTGAAAATGAACAGTTCCTCATATAAAATCCTGAAATTGTAAGTTTTAGGATTTCGAACAATTTAAAACAATGCCAATATGATCTCTGATATATTGTGCATTCTTTATACCACAGATATATGTAAACTGCTCAAATAGCCCAGTGGTTTAGATACTAATATATACTATGTACTAAAAGATAGATACTAAAGAGGTACTATGATGGTAACATTTGTAAGTGATTCGTATTGGATGGTAACCATGGTACTTAGTATAGAATAGCCCAAGCTTTCTGAATGAATGATGAATGATGCATTTATATAGCGCTTAATTGTGTATTGTTGTACACCCAAAGCGTTTTACAATCATGTGGGGGGGGGGGGGGGGGGGGGGGGGTCTCTCCTCAACCACCACCAGTTGCAGCGCCACCTGGATGAGCGACGCATCTGGATTACATAAACATTTTTTCCCATTTTGAAAAACTTAAACAATATTGATATGATCGCCGATATATTGTGTGCATACTAAAACTACAGATACCTGTAAACCGTTCAGTTGCTCAGGGATGCAGATACTTAATAGATACTAAAACTCGATCTTAAGCTCATTTAAATTCCGTTTAAAACAACACTAAGCATCTAGACCAACATACCATGTATACAAGTTTATTCAGCTTGGTTTATTTAGCATTTTTCTCGTTTAAGTCTGGATATGAACAGTTCATATGGATAGAAATCCCAAGTTGTAGCATTTTGAAAAACTTTAAACACTGAGCAAAAAAATAAAAAATTATGATTTCTAGATCACTGTAATTATAAGCAAATGTGTAAAATTGACCATTTGAACTTCTCAGGTTAGGTCAGATTTCCTTCCATTGAAGCACACCAGACATTTCTAGAGTTTATATCGGCTTAAGTGCTGCTATCATTAGAAGGGGGACATATTGTACCTGAAATTCATGTAAATATTTTAATTAACTCAGGTTTTTAGACCTAACATTAGACCTAGTGGTCTCAGACATTTAGAGCCCACTATACACCAGAGTTTATTGGTGTCTGTTATAAACACAATTACTTTATTGAAATTCTTTGTTGAAAGCTATATAACAGTTACCTCTGGACTATGAAGTGCAAATGATGTTTGTGAACAGAAAGTGCAGCTATCTTACAGGAATTAATCTAATCCAGATGTGTTTATGCTGGAACAATTGTTGCCTCGCATCAGTCTTGAGGAAACTATTCGAGGAAAGCTTAACATTTGCCAGAGCGCAATTATCTTATATAGCAGTTCAGCCAACAAAAGCAGCTGTTGTAAAGCTCTCTGTGCTGTTTCTATAGAAGTCCAAATGCGAGTCAGCACATAAACCTAAGTGTTTGGTTCCAGGAGGCCTCTCTTAGTGGACAGAGGGTTGACCACAATTATTACCCACAGACCCCGATACTTCCTATCTGACCAACACCCCCAAACTCCATTACAGGAGACTTTAAAAACCATGTGGGATAGAAAATATGCCTCCACTATGTGGATGGGCCATAGTGAAGCCATTTGTGGTAGCTAATGGCTAATCTATGTATAGGCTACACAAATGCAGCATTAATGCTTATGAATGTTCAACAGTAACGTTACATTCAAATGTGCCATTAAACCAGATAAGTTATCCAGTTGTTAAATCTGACATTGCGTGTCTTTGTTTTCCGGGTCCAAATGCTCTATCAGGTTCCAAAAGCCAACAACAAACGTTGTTATTATACACTCACATTGTGTTGTAGTAGCTACTGCCAAAAAATCATGAGCCTAACTTTTATCTCCACACTGAAATATCAGTTTGCCAGACAGTGATTCATCCTTTTTGTGTCATTAAAATATTGGTGTCCTTGATAGTGAGTCCGGGGAATGCTGTGTACTTTAAGGTGCGCTATAAAAATAGTGTTCATAAATGGCTGTTGAGATAGCGTTCTCACTTGAAAGTGAGTAGAGGCTTGGACACAGAAACAGTTTTTGATACGGCATAACATCATAAATTGATTATTCAGATAGGCGGCAACAAACATGTGAACAGTTCAACTAACTTTCACTTGCTCAGCAAGATTCTCTTTTGTGAAATTGTTTCTTCTTCATGACAGTAGGTGTCCTTAAAGAGACACTGTAGGGCAAATTCCAAACAACGTTTTTGCCCCCTTGAAGGGCACTGTGTGAAGGGGTCGGCACATTAAGGGTCGTTCCAAGTGAAAGTAAGCAACATAATTACCTCACAATGTCCTCCCACATGGTCGTTACTGAAGGTCATTCCAAACAGTTGTTCCAAACAGCCAGAGACACAATTGCCTTGCTTCCTCAAAAGTCCCTATTTCAAGGGTTCTGCCATTAGGAGTGAGTAGGGAATCGTTGGGTTGCATTAAGAATTGTGTTATTATATGACACATCTTGGAACGCGTCTACACACTAGACACTTCATCAGGGGTAGCCAACCCTCCTCCTGGAGGACTGTCTTCCAGCAGACTTTAATTCCAACCCTGCTCCAAAACACCTGCTTGTAATTTTCAAGTAGCTGAATTGGTTTTAAATCAAGCTGGAAAACAGAAAAGTGGATTTGGATGGCACCACTGGACCCGCCTCTCTGAGATTCTCACTGGGCAATTCATGTATTTGTATTCATGGTTTTTTTGGTGATGAAGTGTCAATGTAAAAAACAATGATTTTTTTACAGCATTCTTAGAAAGAGAGTGACCTTCCTGAAAGTTCTCTGAAACCAATGCAGCAGTTGTAGTATTTACTTGCAGTACCAAATAAATTCTTAATCAAATGCAGTATGTACACTCACTGGCAGTATGTGGTTCCAACATAGCTTCAGTTTCGAGTTAAAGAGGGGAGAAGGGTGTCCTCATTAGCAGTGATCCCAGACATTAACCCTTGAGTTAAAATGGCAGAATGATGACTTTTGGTTCTTGTGCTGGCCCCAGTCATGCCATCTCTTTGCAGACTCGCCATAAACCAGTCTCAACTGCTTCCAGCTATATTTAGCATTCGCCTCATCACTTGGTGCAGTATTTAAAAAAGCCTTAAAAAGCTCATTATTCATTTCCCATCCAAGAAGTACAGATGATTCAAGTTATTTATCCACACAAAGTCCTGATGACTCTCGAGGCCAAGATTTGAATAATTTATGAGGACAAATGCAAAGTAATTGCGCTTAGTTTGACTTTTTGCATTAGACTTGTCAGTTCTAACCCTCGTTTCTTTTTGAGAGAGCAACATAAGATATTCAAATGAATGTCCTGATGTCCAAGGGCTCTGTTTGTAATTTTACGTTTATAATTAAAATGATTTATAATGCATTCGCTAAGTGTTATCCCCTCTTTACCGCAATGTTTGGTCATTTTTGGACACTAGTAATAAAGTTTTGACATTTGAATGGATGTGTTTGGCTGTCAAATGCGAGAATAAATGAAATATTAAGATGAACAAATGTTGTATTATATTAAATATTTGGATTCTAAAGCCATGACCCGTGTTTAATTTGAATTTTGTTGCAATGATGCAAATACCTTCTGTTATTCAATCCCTCAACCCAAAGTTCAACCTAATTTCAGTTCATCATATTGTGTTATGATGAGAAATCCAGGGCTGATTTGAATCCTCTTTCTTCGTAGGATCAGCAGTGAGGAACTTCAGCCCATTCCGGTTCTCCACGGAGCCGTCAGATACGCTGGCAGTGCGAGGAGCACCAACGCTGCTCAACTGCTCAGCCCACAGCGAGTCTCCTGCCAAGATCGAATGGAAGAAAGACGGCTCTTTCCTCAGCCTGGCCTCGGACGATCGCAGGCAGGTCCTGGCCGAGGGTTCTCTGCTCATCAGCTCAGTGGTCCACTCTAAACACAATAAACCCGATGAGGGGGTTTACCAGTGCGTGGCCACTATAGACAACCTGGGCACCATCATAAGCCGTACAGCTAGAGTCAATGTTGCAGGTAAGCCACATGTGTTGTGATACACACATCTACGCAGCATTTTCACACAAACTGTGTAATAAATGCACCATATATTGACCCATGTTGGGCAGTGGTTCTTAACTGGTTTTGCTTCAAGACCCATGTTGTTATAAATGTAAGGACAGAATGACAGCGAGAGAACTCTGTTTGTCTGTCCTGCCTTCATCCTTCAGTGATATTGCCTGCAGAGGAGTTCAATAAGTCAGTCAGGGTGTCTGCTGATGCAGCACCATTGTTGTAAATGTGTGAGAGCAGGTATGTTTGGCAGTACAGCTGCTGCTATATTGGGCCCTTTGAGTCGAAATGAAAGTGACCTTGCTTCATTTGCAGGAGGCAAGCAGCAGGGATTATGAGGTGTTTGAGTTGGGTCTTACCCTGAAATTCAATTTGCTGTTGAAGGGGAAAAAAGGAATGCAATTAAGTTACATCAAGCCCTTACAGTCTTGCAGAGTTGACTGTGTAACCTCACTAAAATCTCTCTGAAGGTGTTTTGCTCTGAAAAGTCAGAGGCAACTGCTTTTTTGAGGTAGCTCAAGAGTCTTTTTCCCCGTGGAAGTCTGTTTTGAGTGAACAAGCTCATTATTTCTCGAAAACCGGCAAAGTGCAGGCTGGAAATTTTCATTGGTCTTTTTTAGCGAGGTATTCTCAGCTGTGCAACAGATTGGACCAAAGTGTGTGGTTTTCTGACAGTCCGCACAGTTTAAATGGTGTTTCAACAAAAATCCCACTACTGTTTTTTTGGATTTTCCCATAGAGATGGAAAGCCACAACTTAGTGTATATAATATCTCAAATGTTTCTCCTAGACCGTTTTCCTTGGAGAAACAGACTGTATAGTTTTGCATTTGTCTAGTTTAAAGCAGAGGCCTTCAGCCTTTTTTATACTGGAGGAGACATTGAGCAGTGATCAAATGTTTCATTGTACTATATTTCAGTATTTACATAGGTTATAATACTTACATTGCAATGTGAATGAACAGTAATATATATAGTTATATACTTGTATGTTTTATTTTAACTTAATATATTTTTTTTTGTAGGTGAGACAGTGGAACATTAAGCTGAACTATACCATCTAACTTTACCTTGAAAATGAACTTAAACAAAAATATGTGTATAATAAATGTAAAGTCAAACATTTCTCCACAAATTAATTCTAGAACAAATTATCATCTATGCTATCCATATTTGTTGTGTAACTCTGTGTTCTTAGTTTAAACTTTGCCTTGCTAACATGTTGATAAATTGAATCATTTAATTTTACAATACGCACATGACTTGTATTACACATATCTAACTAGATAAAATTTAGCATATGTACATTCATTGTAATGCCGCATAAGGATGAGGTTTTCTACCTTAAGAAATTTTAAGTGAAATCTTAGTGACAAAGTTGACATTTAAATAAAAAAATAACACAGAATTCCATTAAGCTTGAGCTTGAAATAGAAAACTCTGAGCCATTACATTTCTGTGTACTGTATGTGCAGGTTTGCTACACAGTATGGCCCTCGACCCTTGCTCTCTGGGAGTCAAAGAGAGGAAGATCATCAATAAATCATATAGAGCAGTACCATCATCTTCCACAAACGTATACGTGCATGCACTGGCAATGGATGTCTATGAAGCCACAGTTTCATTGTAAAGACAAACATAAAATGTGTCTGCAGTAATGCACTGGATGGACTATATATAACTGATAATGCATTTTTCTTTTCTTTGAAATGTTAAATTTGATACCCTGAAAAAGTGCAGATTTATTTGTATTGCCAGCACTAACAATGCCTGCGGTGTTTTGTTCTGTTTTCAGGTGAGCCCTTTAAAAAGTCGCCTTTCTTTGCTTGCACTCCCACATTTTATTCTCTTAGAGACCATGAACCGTCAGCTGTGGCTTACAGGCGTGTAATAAAAAGGTTAATTGTTGCGTCTTTGCTGTGGGCTATTACAATGCCATTGCGTTGGGAACAGCTCTGCCGCCGCCACAACCTGTGAGACGTCAGAGCGACAGGCACTCAGACAAATGCGAGAGTAATCAACATGATGGATAGAAGAAAACCATGTCCCTCCTTCCGTCAGTCGCTTAGCTCTTCTTTTTCTGCTTAACCACACGTAAAACCAAAGGCCCTTTTCTATCTCTTTGCAGCAGTGAGACAGTGGCCATCAAGTCCGCATTCATTCAGAAGGGGATTAGCCACAGCCTTGGCTATTTGTATTCGTGGCGCGTCGACTCGAGATGGCAGGACAGGGAGCAAGACGTGGGTAATGGGAATTGTCTAGCTCGTGCCGCCTCACAGCACGCTCCACACTTTGAACCCAAGTTCTCAAGGCAGACTAGAAACGGGGTCATTCAAGCTGCCAAAGAGAGCACCTGAAATGAAAGACCTTGTTTGTATGCTCCACTGCTACTCCGGCTATAATTCTCTGCATTTCTTCCTGTCTCTAAAAATGAGGCAAAATGTTGCTGTGTAGAATCACCTTTTGGCGCTCTTTTGTTGCGGTGGTTTTGCCAAGTAGGACATGTTCCTGGATTACCTTTCTTGTTGGTCCTGGCTTGGGACATGTCTGTAGTACCTGGAGAAAGCTATCTGTTGGCATTCTGATACTTTTCAATGGCAGTTACTCGGCTGGCACATTCCCCCCTGAAGCATGCATGGAAATCTGCCATCTTTGGTTATGGTCATGCCAGTAACTGCTGGTACTCTTTTCTGTCATTGTTTGAGAGAGATTAAAGTAGACACACGTAAACTACCGGTGCTCTCTTTTGTATGTGTTGGAAGGAGATTTCCTCAATTTTCTTGACACAATTTTTCTATCTTGCACAGTTTATCATATTTGACATTTCTCAACAAGACATTTCTCTGCACCATTTCGTGGTTCCAGGCCAGCAAGCTTTTAGGGCTGAAGTGGAACTGATTGTTTTCTAAATTGGAACTGCCTTTTCTGTGGTGGAAATGCAGAGAGCGGTTTGAGAATTGGCACACGACAGGAACCACCACCAGAACCTGGTAAGTAAAACAAAAAAGTCCTCATGACACCACTCTTTTCCCATGAATATATCTGAAGTGGTTTAAATGACATTTGATTTGCAGAGTTCTGGTGCTTTTAATAATCAGGGCATGTTTTGTGCCATACAAACTGATCCGGGGTCATAGCCCTCATCCGCCCTTTTGCATCCCTATCTTCCTGTGACCTCTGCTCGAGTGGAGTTGTCCTGTTCCCCGAGTGGTCTCTCAATCAATCAGTGTTTCATTTCACACTTCAGCCCTCTACACTCACCCGGGGGGCCCGGGGTTCTGGCTGCGGCCCATCAAGCGTTTGTGACATTCAGAAACGAAACAAACGGAGCTATGAATGTCAAACACCGTGACGGACTGGAAACATCATATTTTCGAATGTTTCAGTTTTGTGCTGTGGGTGGTGTGTCGTTGTTTACTATTTTGCTGCAGTGTCATTTGGTAACCTGTTTTTTATCCCGATCGTGGTGTGGTTGGGTGCTGTCTGTGGGTGCTGGCCGGGAAAAGACATGAGCGTGGTGCGTGTGGGAAAGGTGTAAGCGGGGAGCGGTGCGAGGTCAAGAAGCAAAAGCAAACGTGCAGTGTCCTGGTTGCCGGCACACCGTGGGGACATGGTGTCGAAAATGGCGTAGGCTACAACTCCTGAGCTAGTGTCCTTCTTCACATGGTGTGCGCCCGGTAGCAAACGTGTGCAGGGAACACGAAGGAAGGTGCGAGTGGCCTAGGTGTGGTTGAGAGGAATGGCTCGGCAGGTAAGTGTGATGCTGGCACCAATGGGCAGGGGGGTTGTCATGCGGATAGGGGGAGGGGGGAGGGGAAAGGCGTACGCCTGGAGAGTGATGGCAATGTCCTGGGCTGGGGCCCAATAGAGCAGACAGCCGTCGAAGCTGTCCCACTGGTTCCGACAGTCGGAGAGTACAGGTGGGCGGTTAGGAGGCGTGAGATAGGCAGGATGGGTCGTGGGGAAAGAATGGCAGAACAAGAGAGGCATGGAGGTCGGTGGCAGGCCGAACGACAGGACACAAAACCCCAAGGAGGAAAGGGGACAAGCCACATACCACACGTCAGAAGAATGAACCACAAACGTGGGGGAAGTCGGTCCGAGTGGAGGCAACAGAGGTAGCCCTGACCGACATGTCCTTCAACCGGGATCAAAAACAAAACTAGCACACACCGCCATCAAAAACAGCGATGAGCTCGAAAAGCCACGCCACTGCGGACAGCTTGATAGGCTGTCACTGGCAAAGCCTGCGCAGGGGACGAGCCACCTCTCAGCAAAAAGCCAACACAGGGGTACCGGAGGGGCTAGGAGGCCCACCGCCCATACGGAAGCAGAAGAGGCAAGCGAAGAAATGAAGAAGGATGAGCTGGGAGAAAATAAAAGAATGAAAACCCCACACGCAATAGTGCGGGAGGAAAAGAAGCCTTTAAGTGAAAACATGAAGTTAAATCTAAGCACGAAACAGCCAAAGCGCGGCGTGAAAAAGGTGGATTGTAGAATATAACAAATGAGCTAGGATGCAGTTTTGTGGTCATGCGATGTAAAACAAATGGGAAACCGTATCCGGGGGTTGGCGCGATACGCCTAAAGCACAGTCATCACAGGGGGGGGCATTGGGAGGAGAGGGATGAAAAGCGCCTGAATGTCGTAAAAAGACCAGGGGTAGGGACTATATCAAGTGTGGGGCGTCAACAGGGCCCAAAAAACTAGGCAAGAGCAAAGAACTGGGACAGCTAGTGGACACAGGTGCGCGAACGGGGAAGGTGGAGACAGACATTCTGCCCGGGCTGAAGGGAGGAGGTCTGGAAGAGAAAGTACAGAGACACCGATTGAGCGGATATAGCACACACGACCGGAGGCAGTGTATCAACACAAAAAGATAAAAAGCAAAGGAATATCATCATAACCTAGGGGCAAAAAAGAAGGAGGTAAGTGCTGCATACATAGGTAAGAATACGGTCTAGAAGAGGACGAGGGTCACAGTCGTTTCATACGAATGGACAATAGCCAGATGTACAGGTCGCTAATATATAGACGGTCGGCATTCAATAAAAACGGCGGGAAGGAAGAGACGGCAGCTGCAGCGGAGGAGGGCGAAGCGAAGAAAACAACAAAAGTGTCGTGCACAGAAGGGGGGCCCATCAGTAGTGTGAGTAGGAAAAAACAAAAGATTGGGAAACGGCGGGGGGGACTACACAGTATGAGGAAAAGAAGAAGGGTAAAAGAAAATAACGAAATAAGGGAAACATTAGCAAAAAACAGCAGGGGGGTCAGGGAAAGACCGTGAATGACAAGTGATATTGATAGTTAACCACCCATAAAAATTCAAATTTCTTTTATACATATACACATAGGTGTAATTTATGAGTGGCGGGGGGCAGTCCAGTGCCGGTAATGATGGAGTGCGGTATACTTGTGTCACTAAAAAACCAACACACACTGCGAATATCACAGATGCGGATGCAGCCGACGAAAAATTGTAGGGGTTGGGGAGGGCAACACCCGCCGCATACTCCACCTTCAATACGTGCGAGAGTTTAGAAGCCGTAACAAAATCCCGTGGACACACAGGGCAAGCCAAAAGTTGGACTGCCCAGTGCGTGCTATGTGTGGTGGGGTGATTACACGTAATAGGTTGTGTGTTCCCTGCGATTTAATGCAGCCCAAAATGCATGACACAATGGAGCGACCCAGACTTGCCACAAAGCGCTAATAACCACTTACGACATTCACTTGTGCTTTATCACGTGGGCTCATGGGTTCCAAACCCGTAAGACCTTCCCGTATCCCCAAAACCCATAAGACCCTAAGAGGTTTTTCATTACTGAACCAGTTTCTGTGTTTCCCAAAACCATACATCCGACAAACATTCACAAACTTGTGTGGGTGGTACTACAGCATTCATCCTGTGGTTAGAAGCATAGTTTCTTTTTAGTATGATATTTGAATTGAATAGATCTTGCTCTTGGGCACAATAAGAAAACTAACATGAAGTACGTTCTATATCAGGGGTCACCAGCATCCCATATTACAGACCTGCATCTAAAACACAATATATGCTGGTGACCAGCAACCTTGAGGCTTTTATTTTGAAGTACGATACATTGAATAGATTGTGAGGTAGTGGTATGTACCTCAGATTGAGTGGACAGACAGCAGGAAATCTCCCTATGAATCATTTATCATCCCTGACAAACTGTTGCCCTCTTTTCTATCCTTGATGCTGATATGTTTGTTTCCAAGTTGCGCTGATGTAACAGACACATTCATGATTTTAGATTAGTTCACTAAGAAAATCCTCAGAGAATCCAAATCCTGTATCTAGCGATTGCTGGTAAACTTTACCGCGCTCTCCCATGTTTTTCCCGCTTTTACCTGTGGGATCCATTTATCACTCTTCGGCACTTAGCACTTAGCCAAGGCTTCTCATAGATAAGTATGAATCTGAATCGGCATAACAGCAAATCTAGATGCTCTTTTATTGTTTTTTTTTTTTTTGTTTTTTTTTGTACTCCCACACCACATTGAAGATCAATTGTGCAGTGTGTGGAGATGTCTTGGATGGTAGACCATCACGTGGGCCGGGGTTACTAGAGCAGGACTCTTTGGCTCTTTCAACTCTGCACTGAAGTGTCATTATGCCAAAAGCCTCTCATCTAAAAATCGGCGCTTACAAATCCTGATCGCTCCTCTCAAGCTTCAACCCCAGGGGCAATCTGCTCTTCAATACAACTCTGATTGAGATGGACACAAGCAACATCATGCATGGCTGTCCTTCATCAGATTGACAGATCTTTGAACTGTATCCGTTTTGAGTTTTCGAGGGAGGAAAAAAAGAAAAAGGCGGGGGGGGGGGGGGGGGAGGGCTTACAGATCGAGCATTTGTTAGAACTTTTGAGTAGCATGAAGTCCTATTGGAGTGGTCTGTTATTATTATGTCATCAACGTAAAAGTTGATTTCTTCTTTCTTTCTTTTTTAATTTGGCAGGGTCTTGGAACAATAATGAGAATAACTAGTTCAAGAAGAGGGTTGACCTACATGCAGCATGACTTAATCGCCTTTGTACCCAGGGGTCTGTCTGACATTTGTAAGGGGCTCACTGAAAAGCATTGAAGAGGCATTCTAAGTGTTGTGCAGGGGGGGAAAGGCCATATCTGATGTGTCATTGACGTAGGATGTAATAAAGAGGTTTCTAGGTGGTTACTAGCCTATACAGTGCGATTAGTGCGGCCGCCACCTTTTTCAGTCATTACATTTTTTCATTAACTTTTCCCATAGGAACTTTAAAGATGTATACGGTGATTCATAACATTTCAAACGTTTATTTGAAGCAAAAAATATTTGCAAACTGGACAAAAAGACAAGGGTACAAAACTATGATTGAAAGAACTTCAAATTCGCCAGTTAGCCTGCGAGACTTATTAAAAATGATGGAGAAATATAAAACTATTCTTTTAAAGTTGTTGATTATATCTATAGAAACAATATAATTTAAGTAAATTGTAAAATGTCTATAAATATCCAAATATGCGATTTTGCAGCTTAGCGAGACCAATTATGCTCTTCTGCAAGCTCTTTTGGTGCAATTTGCTCGATGCAGCTCTCTGATTGTTGAAATTTTCTGTACAGCGTCATAGGTAATGTATTTTTTCACCACAAATTCAGCTTTTAGACAAGATTATTTTAAAAATCAGTTGAAATAGTGTGAACAGATAGCTTCAACAAAGCATATACCATCGATTAACAACGTTTGGAATTCACAGTAGGTCTTTAAAGGTTTATAAGTTATTGTTAAAAATCAATTCTCCCTATGTAGAAAATGAATGGAGTTTTTACTTCAGGAACCCGACTGCTGCACTCTATTCTGGTGGTTGCTAGGACCTTGCTAGGGTGTTCTAGGTCAGGGTCTTTCACTTATTGATGCTCTTATACCACCCTAATATGATAGAAGCAAAAAAAAACAAGCTTCTACTATGTTAACACGGTATAACAATAATTGTGATTAATCTTATGATTTCTTACTAGTCTAAAAAATAATTGACGAACAGGAGTGGTTATTTAAAAATATGAGAATATTTTTAGATTTTTAATTATACCCGATTTTCCTGTACCTTCCCACGGACCCACTATCACTGCTTTGCAGCCCCCTGTCGTAGGTGGATCATGTTATAGATATACAGACACTAGTTTCTTCATTTAAGGTTTAGCGCCTTCTAAACTTCAGACATGTCAGTCAGTTTCCATAAGACTTGAGTCTGTTGGTGGTAAGCTCCTACTTAGCTCTCTTGTCAGAGCAGATCCAGGCACCACGGTCAACCCTTCAGCCCCAGAATGCCATCTGTCTGCAACCAGCAGATTCTCAGTTTGCGTCCATGCATAGCATTTTTCCCTCTGACTGAACGGACTTGCATTTTAAACCCCTCATTATTTGAGTATTTGGCTTGTATCATGTTTTTCAGTTTCCAAATTCTCACTGTAGCGTTATTGATTTGTCTCTGCCATCAGTGAAGTCAAAACAATTTGAACCCGGGGTTGTTTATTCTGTTTAGTAGCCTTTAGCGGGAGGCTCATTTGTATTTGTGTCGGCAGCTGCGAAGCTGGTTGGCTCGATCCTGGCCGCCGTAAAAAAGTTCATAGTGCACCAAACCTAATATCAAGGATGCGGAGATCAGTCGACTGTTAGGGAGCCCGGGATACAGAGGATTCGGGTGTATCTTTCATCTTGCGGGTAGCAAGCAGGGTGAGAAGGTTAAATGTAGCTTGTCTGAATTCACAGCAGACAGCCGCTCTCACCTCTGAAGTTCAGATAAAATCCGTTTGGTTCACTGAGAGAAATGTGAGATGTGCATGCTGGGGGGCCCCAGCTTGGAAAGCTCTTGAAAGCACTAACCGCAAAGAAACAAATGTAATGGGAACGAGTGAGTGGGGTTTGTGTAATCATTGCATAAAATTAAGAAAAAAAGGTTACGTCTTGTTTTTCACGGAGGGTGCCCTTACAACCCATGTGCCCAAGAACTCCTCGGTGGAACTGGTTGAGGATTAATGGTCTCTGGCTGCCTAAGTTAGGCTTCGCGGTGACCAGTAATGTAGCAGTGAAGTTGTAGTGTAACCGGATTAGACAGGGGAACCCATGATCAAGAGCAGAGTGTGGTGTAGCATTGTATGTAAGAAGCGTAACGTTCCATAGCAAACAATCTAACAGAATTGAAAATACACACATATTTAAGTTAGGTTGAAAAGAAAGGAATGTCAGTGCCCACTAGACCGCCACACTGCTAAAATAATGACAGTTTCAAACAGGTGTTTCGTTGAGCACTGCATTGTTGCACAAATATCTCACGCCCCCAAATGTCCATAACAATTGTTATGTAAGACCCGTGATTTGACTATTGATCTTGATGAAAAATACAAGTACGCTTAAATAAATAAGTACCAGGTAGATACATGCGCTGGTGACATAAATTGATCCTTCAACGTGTGAGGAGGGTGAGAGTATTATAGGCTGCACAAATGGTACCATAGTAAGCAGGGTGATATTGTACAACCCAAAATCAAATGAGGAAAAGGGACGGCTTAGTTAATATTAATGAGTGGATTCGGGTAAAACGTTTTCATGGGGAGGCGTGTTTGGACTAGTGTTTTAGCAGCGACTTAATACACTTTAAACGAGGGTGGTGGCAATTACAGTTTTTTTACAGAAAATCACGGTTCACGTATTACAGAAGAGTACAGATACGTACACAATCAAAACATATACATCATGAATCAAACCTCTCAAAACGCCACATTGCAATTTAGATAATGCTAATCTAATAGGCGTTTTCGTTTTGGTTGTCCGAAACATTTACTTTTCAGTTTTGGGCAACGTTTAGTAATAGTGTTTAAGTAATTATGTCAGGTTAGTTTAGGTGGTTTGGGTTACGTCTATTATTAAATTTAGTGCCGAAGTTTAACTTCTGTTTTCATCAGTACGATGCCATGTTGCCTCAAACATAGAGCATGTTTATTTTGACTAGCACCCACTATACTTTTGTTTAAAGGTCTTTTTACAGCCAAAAAGGTTACACACAAACTAGTTTTGGCTGCAAAATTAAATATATAAATAATAATAATAAACATGCATGAATGAATCATTCACAATAAGATTAATAACACGCATTAAGGAAATAGGTTCATTGAATTTTAATTTTATGCCGACTTTAAATATATACAGATACATTTACACAAATCTATAATATATAATTATAAAACTAAGAACCAGACAAAAGCATAGTAAGGAAAAGAATGTAAACTGCTGTGCAAGTACTTAAATCAGTAGCAAGGGCTAGATTACTTTCAGCCAGTTACTCCCCAACACTGGTGTGTTCAGCTGAGACTGTACAGGAGAGGTGTGAGATGACATTCCTGGGTTTTCTCTGCTGGTTTATTTTCACGGTCATGAAGTGCCATGGTCTGAGGGGCCCCTGCAGCTGCAGCTCTGTTTGTGCCATGCAGCTTCACACCTCACAGGAGGAACCTGTTCAGACTGGTCACAACAACACTAGAGGGGCATGTTTCAGACGTGTCAGTGGAGCCAACACCATTGGAGCTAGAGAGGGGCTTTATCACTAGCTAGTGTCAGTCACTGGCTGTCTGACACTCTGAAATGAACCATGCAGGCAGTCTTATGCATGTGGGCTCTCTGTGACACCAGATGAATATTTTCAATTAAAACAACACCATGACTAAAGGTTTTTAATTGCTGTTGCTTAAAGGGATAGTTCACCAAAAAAAAAAAATCTAAATAAATATAAAATAACTGCAGAACACAAAAAAATATATCTTGAGGAATAGTGGTGTACCAACCAGTGATTAATGCTTTACCACTGACTTCCATTTCATTTCTTAAGAAAGAAAGTCATAAAATATCATATTAGATAGTGGGTTTCAGGTTATTGGATTATTAAATAATAATTTGATCTAGATGTGTTTCAAACCCCTCCCTAAAATTCCTTAGGATCAATAGAAAATGAAACAACTGAGAGGTTTTTGATGTAATCAACCTAAAATACATACAATGATTCCTTGGATTGAGACTGTGTGTGCGGTTCATACCTTTTTTCTCTGTAGAAAATCTGCCAATAATGGCAGCCGCTGTTCATTGTTAAACAGGCCCGTTCATGCATAAAAGGGTTACTATATGACTTTTAAGTCCACTATATGTAGTCATTATTTACTTATAATGTCATTTATAAATAATAATTAATTTAATGTACATCTGTCTTTATATTTTAAAATTGCAGGTTATTTGATAACCTAATCTTCATTAGAGCAGTGTAAATAAGTCATAAATAGAATTCCAAGACACTTAAAGCACACATGTATAATAAATGTAAGTTTTACGAAATGTAGGCATGGCGTATAAAACCTTATCTCTTAACATCATGAATATTATTAGTGGATTGACCCGCCTACCAGAAAATTGACGTGGCTGGCGTCAAGTTTGGCTTCACTGGCAGATGAAACGCCTGAATGAATGATTAAATCCTCCGGAGATATTTAGTGATAATGTTACTTTACCCCAATAGGCTCACCCGATAGAATAAAGAGCATTTTGGACCCATAGGGGGGTGTTGAAGACGTTTTTAAGTGCGTTTCGTAATTCTGGACTAATCCTCACTTTCGATCCCCAACACCCGCCTACGTAATGGCACACATGTTTTTACAACGGGTGTCAGCCAGGGAACATGTCACAACTTTTTTTTTATGTATCTCAGAAGCAGAACGTCTAGCCAATTTATGTCTCAATGCATTTACAAAACAAAACAAAACCGCTACTGAGAGTATGGAGACGAGAAATTCCATTTGTGTTTCTTCCTTAAAATCTAGGGTTGCCGCAAATGTCCCAACAACGTTTCTTTAATTATGTGGTACGGTGGCAGACTTAAAATGCGATATCGCATTGCTGTGAGTCATAGCAGCGATGAACGGCCCGGGGCACTGGCGGTGTTTGGATTTGGCCCGCAAAGGGAAAAGGAAGATCGCGGCTTTTCACGCAGCTCGTGGGGGGCTTTCCATACCAGCTCTCGAGCACCCTCATTTTGTCAGTGTCCGACTAAAGCGAACTAAATTTAGTCTTACTCCTCTAATGAGAGAAAGGCGAGCTGAAGGGGGGCTCAGCTGCTGGCGATCACACCACTCCGTCTGTCACCTCTGGCTGCACGTCCTGCCCTCCTTTCTCTTCACTGCCTGGGTGGATCTGTCTGGAGGAAGGGCAGAGCTGCCCACCACAAACTGCCCGTCTCCTGCTGACTGGTTTCTCAGCCACCCCTTGGCTCTTCCAAAAGGGACTGGTACATGTTTACACAAAAAACCGCAAATCAATAGAATTGGCGATGTATTTGGGAGCAAGGACCCTAAAACTCACCACTACCACTTGTACAGATTTAGTTTCCGTCCGTGCCAGTTTGCTGCGAGCATAACGGAAATACACAACCACAAGTCCGACGGAGAAGGCACCGGATACCCAGGGCTACAAGATTGTGGGAAAACACTAATCTGTGGATACATTAATCCACACATCACAGCCTGAAGCTAGAGCAAAAAGCAAAAATCGGTAGTCAAACTTGTACAATTTTAATGTCGTGGATCGTATGGCTCTGCTAGCCACCGGGGCCGCCAGGTACCGCCTGAGCATCCCGGGTATGGTGGAACACTCAGCAGCAGGATGCCCTTATCATAACCAGGTCATACATCAGAAACGGCATCGCTCCCTCTGGCAGCCAATATAAAAATACAAATGGTTGGGGGAAGTATACGCAACTTCCGAGAATAATAGAAAATGGGTTAGTGAACACATGAAAAAGGGGCAAACAAACTAGAGACTGATGTGGCGCAGCAACAACACAGACCGGGCGAACTGTGGTATAGGTCCAAGATTACGATACGTGACTGAACGCGTGTGAGTGTGTTGCCGGGAAGAAGCACGTCTCATCTTCTCAACAAAGAGGCGTGTTTGTCTCAGACCACATAATTGCGTTAGGGGTGCATGAAGATGTGCCATGCGAGAACGGGGCGAGGTGCGAGTGCTCTTGCGGCGCTGGATGCATAACAAAATGGCCACATATTCAAGAACATAGAGAAAAAGATCCAATAACACCATGAATGACTATACTGCTACAGGGGTACGATATTAGATCTGGTTGGTGCTGGCTCGAAGCATGTGGGAATGGTATTAATATCAAGATCGAGTCATATTCAGTGTAAAACTGCAGCAAGTCCACTTGTAGTGATAATAAATTGGTGTTACTGGTACTCATAGGTAGAGTTGAAGGGGAAGAGGCGTGGATGGCAGGGCTAAGTGTAAGATGGGATGGGGAGAGGTGCGGGGGCTACAGAGAGAGAAAAAAAAGCGACACAACAAAGAATCGTGGGGGGGCTAGAGGACAAAAAAGGCGGGGGGGGGGAAAAAACAAGGGGGGGGGGAAAAGGGGCAGAGGGGGGGGGGAAGGATCACAGGATAGAGGGGGGATGGGAGGGTGAGAAAGAAGAAAGAGGAGGCAAGGAGAGTCAATGGCAAACAGAAAAGTCTATTAGAGCATTTAAAAACTCTAAAAAAAAGGATTGCTTGGTCTACACGAAACCGCAAGAGATCTAATGTCTCCGCACTAGACATAGGGTGCAGCAGATGGTTTCTGGGAGCAACAAATAGAATGGGGGCATATTTCTGGTGGGGTTTGAAAGTCATTGTACTAAGTCCGAAAGGCATTAAGACAGAGAAGGAAGCAGGCAGTCAGATATTGCGTAAATATTGTGTTTACCTGATAAAATAAATAAGCCGCAGGACAGTCAAGAGATTAAAATGGGTGTAAAAAGACGAGCACATAATATCGGAAAGGAAGGGAATGGGAAGAATGATCGTACGAAGGACCGGGAGGAAGGTCAAGCCGGGGCGAAAATGAAAACAGGAGGAGCAAAGGGGTGAAAATATCAGGACCTTGATAATGTGTAGACAGTGATTCACATTGGAACATTTAAGCTATTACAGTGGCCTGGAACGTATATGTGGGTATGATGGGTTGATGAAGACAAGAGTTGTAATCATACGAATGGACGGGGAGGTGGGGTGAATGGCAGAGGTATACAATGGAACGTGGGTTGGGGCAGAGACCCAGATAGGGAGGGAGGGAAAAAAGTTGAGGGAAAAAAGCTAAAGCAACTGTTAGATGAGGATGGGAGGGGATGAAAACGACAGGGGGGGGGGACAAAAAACGGAGCTAACAAGCACAAGTGGGGATAAATGCGGCAACACCAAAATTCGGGCGGTCAGGACTGGAAGGGACAGTATTTATAGTTTTTGTGTTTTTTGGGGTATGTCCTTCACTCACTCTATTGTCTGGTGTTGCAAACTCCGTTTTGAGACCCCTCTGAGTGTGGGCTACTAACCAATGCCACCCTCTTCTCTTCTCACATTCCAACTTCCTGTGCACTATGAGCTTCCTGTCAAAAGCTGAGTACAGACAGACTGACACAAAGCAGATCTGCAGATGCTCCGGAGGCCTCAGACAGTCAGAGATCCATACAGACAGAAAGAGCAGCGGGTCAGTGTTGCTTTTGTTTATCATAGCATCTATCAGCAGCTGTCA
>JADLZN010009414.1:0-58752 GCA_018155175.1 Sinocyclocheilus anophthalmus | reverse complement strand
AAAACAATAAAAATGACAGTATTGGGTTTTTTAGCTGTTATGATTGACACCATTCACCAATTTTTTTTTGTTCCTGGATGCTTGTTCAAATTTTGGCTGGTGCCTGTCCGTCTTCTTTCACTGAGAAGGGTTTTGCAGAAGAGTGAAGGTAAATGGTAGACAATTTTTTTGAACACGGTTCTCAAGTTTCACACATACCTGTTCACTTTCTAACAATTCTCTGCTTGGTGATTTCCACAGGCCATATCCCAGCAAAACAACCACAGTAGTCAACTCAGAAGGAAACAGCTGAGAGAGAGAGAAGCAGAAGAAGAGAGAGGAAAAGTTTTGCTCTTCCAATGTATTAAATGAATTAAATAACTGAAATAGGCCAATTGCAAATTAAATTAGAATTTCGGGTTAGAAATGGTATCTCCTGGTCAAAATTGAATGATGTTATCATTAAAATTGATGAGAGTAATTAAAATTACTATTAATCAATTTATATCTTGAAGCAGGATGACTCGAACCCTAATGTTAACCGTGAAATTAGAATTTTATTGCCTTATTGCCGGTTAAGGATAACATTTTTTTTTTATGATGTTTGTTATTAAAATTAGCAACGCAATTATAGCTGACTGATCAGCAAATAACGTGGCAATATAAAACACCGGACCCGTAATTATTTATTAAATGAAATTAAAATTCCAAATATGTAATTAATTATAAAATCAAATGTATTAGTAACTTGTTATCCTTAAAGATTAAACGTTTAACGTTGTTGTCTTTTAATTATAATAGCGCCCACAATTAGATTTCATCAGTAAACACTGTTGCCATGTGGTAATCACATCTGTAATTAATTTATGAACTGAAATGTAAATTCCAAATTTGTAATTAATTAGGAAATTAAATTTATAATTTCAAATCCTTACGTATAGCAAATTGATATTTACCGATGTCCATAAGATTATAAGGGCGTTATAGCTGAATTAAACAACGTAGCATTACAGTAATGGGGCTGAGGACCAGAATAACATCTTAAAACAAAAGCAACAACAGCTTTTAAGCCAGGCAAACCTTCAATAACGTGATTAAAACTCAACTATGATTGTGTTCACAAAGTTATTACGTTCGTGTTTGGGAGTGTTCCTTCTGACTGAGAGGAGAAAAGGAGAGGGAGATATCAGTATTAAAGCGAAAGAGATCAGCTGTAGCTGATCACTTCAAACTTCACTTCAACTTCAAACACTGCACAACTCTTCGCTTCTGACCACAAATGCTACGCGCTAGCCACTAGCCTTCCATGCTTATTAGCTTAGCTTGGCTATCTGTTTACAAACAGCTCAAAATGGCGCTGGAAGTTCCTTCCGGAAACGGTTTCCTTCGACAACCGGTTTACGACTTGTTACTATGGCAACGTCCAGAGCATGAACTTCCTAGCTGTGGCTGTCACAGTGAGACGTCGGCGCGTCTTGCACTTTACACCACCACAAAAAAAAAAAAACATTTATATTCCTATCTAGAACTCAACTCGTCAGAGTGAGGTGAATTAACGTACAGATTTATTGCAATTACTACAATACTTGTCAACTTTATCTTCGGCGGATATCAGCACGTCTTATTACAGACAAAACACACGTGGATTTAACCACAATTCTCCCATAAAAATAACGTTCGGACACTCTCTGAGCACCGCGTTTCAAGTCCACTAGTTTCTAGTGAATTAAATGTCAAGAGGGTTGTCAGCTAGCTACTCTGATTTCCTCAGACCGGGAGACAATTAGCAGAGCTGCATTTGAAAGTGGAAAACGCACTTATACAAAACAGACTGAAGGCCTTTTACAGAAAGTAAACGGGGAAAAACGCCCGTTTCTTTCTATTGCGCTCTGACGCGACTTATTTTGTCTCGTTGGACAACTAAAAACGTTTTTCTGCAGTTCAATTCTTTTTAAAGAACAACTCGAGTTTTATATTCGAACAGCACGTCTTCCGTGCTAACATACATAATCTAATACACAACCAAAATTCAGTTTCTTTTGTCTTTTGTCTATTTTTCCGGATAAAAATTAGACAAAATTCATAATATTTATCTTGGTATATTAATTTTTCAGTCAATTATGCCAGCTTATTTTTCTCCACCACATGTAATGACTTGTATCATTTATTTATTCATTATTAATTTGTAATTATAGGGAATTAATGATTATTAATTTATTCAGGTTTTGCTAGAACTCGGGTCTGAATGTCCCAAATCCACCTGATCCAACCATTCCAAATTTGTTAGTTTTACTTCAAATCAAGGTCGTCCAGCGAGCCAGTGATTTTTGGTATCTTTTAACAAATTTAATATGTGTTTCCTTGGCCACAGTCCACACAATCAAGATTAGTTGTACGTTCTTAATAGAGGCAATTATTATAAGTACGCTACGAGATAAGTAGCAAGCAAGGATCGTTTTGGCATAGTTTAACCTTGAAATTATATAAACCAAGACATTCTTCTTTATAAATGAAACATGAATTTATTAGCTATTCTAGATTACATAAACTTAAGCTAAAACATACACACACATAACATACAAAAGTTCAAGGAAATTAGTTGACGGAGTTGCATGAAGTTTTCAAAGTCCTAACTCGTTTAACGAGTGGTTTTAAATTCAACCTAGGAGAAAAACCAAGCAGAGAATCGGTCTTAATTTTACTGCTTAACTTAATTCTACACCAGGTCAGCTGAGTTGAAGATTTTGTTCGTTACTTGCGTTCTTTGGTTGAGAGCTGAAACGCTGAGGTGATTCAGTCGCTGTAGCGGACTTCCTGGATGTCTGTTGAGGGGAAATCCTTCGCTGATTTGCTGTTGCTTTGACGTCGGAATGACGTATGGGTGACGTCCTTTTGGGGAACCCCTCTTGGAGTAGTTGGTTGCCGGTTTGACACAGAGGCTTGAGTAGTTCGGTTAAAGTCTGAGTTTGAAAGTCTTTCAAGTTCTCTGAAGATCGCGAAGTCTAACTGAAATGTCTGAGTTCTTGGATGGTCTTGCTATGCGGTGGTATGGCGGGGCGCTTTGTCGCGCTCACCAAGGTGAAAGCGTTCTTTTGAGTGAGAGTGCGAGCCCAGCAGAAGACAACTAAGCCAGAGGGCTTTGTGTCCATTTTTAAGCAGGCTGACTTTTGTCCAGCCCACAGGTCGCTTGTCCAATCAGATGGTGGCATGGTTGCCTGCTGTTGGTGGAGAGTATTTCTGCAAGTTTTAAAGAACTTCTTATCAAACTATCATCACCGGAAAATTATGCTGAATATCAATTATTCATTTACACCAATGTTCGGCGAATAAGACAAGCTCTCATCCAAGCTTAAACAGCAGGTAGTTTGCATACACAGTAATCATAATCACTAAAAGAAAACTTATAAAGCAACGATTAAGATATCGTGGTTTAAATAACACATCACACACATTT
Source organism: Sinocyclocheilus anophthalmus (assembly GCA_018155175.1). NCBI lineage: Eukaryota > Metazoa > Chordata > Actinopteri > Cypriniformes > Cyprinidae > Sinocyclocheilus > Sinocyclocheilus anophthalmus. Next base: position 55,319 of record JADLZN010009414.1, on the reverse strand, counting down.
AAGACATAAAACATATTATTTGTGAATATACTTACTCCAATACTTTCAATGATTTTTTAATGATTGTCTTCTGAATTGTCTGTGTACATTCTGTGTCTTTCTAATTCAAAGGAAGTAAGAGTTTTGGTCATGCGGGAAGCTGGTGGTCGAAAGTCATGGGATAGTCATGTGGCGTCACGCTGTACATCCTGTGCTGGCCTGAGGGCGTCATTTAGTCATTTTCCTGTTCTAGAGATAACGGGTCCATACATCCATGAGAACGAGGCATCCATATGTCGTGAAAGGCTTTTCAGCTCTGGTACAAAAAGTCTCTGTGGTATCTCTTGATTAGATTAATTAAAAGCCTCATGATGGTGATCCAGTGGCCTCTCCGTGTCCTGTATATGAAATCCCTACACTGTTGTGACCCCAATTTAGGGGAAGACAACTGGAACTGACAGTAAACAAACTGTTAGGGAAGACAGAGATTTACCAAAAGGAAACCGTACCATGGAAAAACATACAGGATTACCAAGGGAATCTCATGTATGGCTCCAAGTCTAGTAAAAGGGTCTGACTAATGGCATGCAACCCAAATACTGAATGCGGCAACAGACTCCTCCGCCAAGTCTGAATGCCACATGGTGTTGGAGAAATCGATCAGTATTCACCAGATGGGGAACTTACTGGAAGAAGATAAGTGCACGTATCCTAACCAGAGGAATGGTGCTGCAAGCGCGACCCACCGAGCAAGATCTTCCCGCAAATTACCTGTTACCCAACACACGGGAAGAAACCGGCTCTACACGAAGGTTGTAAAACCTTGCAAAGGTGTTAGGTGTTGCCCAGCCTGCAGCTCTGTAGATGTCTGTAGAGAGTCACCATGTGCCAACGCCCAGGGGGAGGCAACACTCCGCTTTGGAATGAGCTCTCATCCCCAGGGGCACGGCTCGCCTTGTGCTTGGTACGCCAGGCGATGGCATCCACTAGCAGAGCATGTGAGCGAAGCGGAGGAGTGTGACGCTCCGCTACGTTTTCCGCTCTATGGACGTGCGCTCCACTCAGTCGCTCTAACCGCCCAAGCAAGCGCTCCGTTAATATTCCGCTCACGCTCACCATAAACCAATTCCCGCTCAGATCCCGCTACCGTTCTGTAAAGAACAAATTTGCGTGCATTATATTAGATTATAAATTACTGCTGCCCAATCTAGCCTACATTCTGAAGGACTACCTACTGTTTCGGGTCAGTTTTTTTTAATAATATTTTAATAGGCCTAAGTGGTCTAGGCTAATATCTTCTGTACTCTGTAATTCTGTATTTAGGCCTATATACAGCTGTGTGTTAGCTTAGGTCTACAGTTTAACTGAGATTATTTATTAACTACGGAGCTCCGAATATAATTCGAATTAACAATTCGTTTCTACGATGTCAGCAGGTTTTATTCTTTTTTTAAATTAATTTATTATTTATTAATTTTAAGTAATAATGATTTTAAGTAATTACGAAATATAATAATTTGTTCAATGATTTAGGCCTACTATAGGGAATGATCGAATTAACGAACGAATGAATTCGTGGCAGCTAAACCTAAACAAGAGAACAAATACTCAATTCGTGACCATAATTTAGACTAAACGAAAAAATTAATTCTTAATTCGTGGCCATAATGTAGTCCTAGCATAAAAGAGAACTAGCCTATTCTAAATTCGTGGCTGTGATTTTGTCTGCATGTCAAGATCAGGGCTCCGTACAACCGAATATAACCTTAACCTACCTGTTTATTCATTTATTATGGTATGTAACTAGCTCACCTTTTGCTGCACCATGTTTGCATACATCTTCGTGCTTTCTGTAATCAATATGAATCTGTACTAACTTTAACAGTCTCCCCGCACTCCCTCTCAGTTTCTTCTCCCTGCTCATTCTTAACTTAGATTTTTACTTTACATTTATGTATAAGGCTTGCAACTTCGTTGAAACAATATCTGAACTCCATAACTGCTCTACTATTCTCGATCTCTACAGATTCTCGATCTTGAACAAGCAAATCACCAAAAGCATTCTGGGTTGAGCGAGCGGCGCTGAGCGTATTGAGCGAGCGGAGCGGAATCTTCAGAAAGGCGCTCTGCGCTCTTAAGGAAATATTACCATACTGCTCACGCTCCGCTCACATGCTCTGTCCACTAGCCAGTCGGCCAACCTCTGCTTGGAGACAGTCTTCCCCTATTGCTGTCCTCCAAAGCAAACAAAGAGCTGCTCAGAGAGTCTCAAGCTCTGGGTGCGTTCCACGTAAATGTGCAAAGCATGAATGGTACACAGCAACACAAGGGCTGGATCTGCCTCATTCAAGGGCAGCACTTGCAAGTTCACCACCTGGTCCCGAAAGGTAGTGGTGGCACCTTTGGGCACATAACCTGGCCGGGGCCTCAAGATAATGTGGGGCTCCCTGTAGTCCCACCAAGACCACAGAGAGATCCCAAGGGGGAACGAGGCGCGATCTGGGAGGATTTAATCTCCTCACACCTCTTAGAGAAGTCAGACTCCTCTTCTGGAGTCAGACGTGGCTCAAATCACTGCGTGCCATTCATATTCCAGGTTAGCTCAATCATGCAACCGATGCACTCTCATGACAGCTCACCATTCCGGGAGAATAAAGTCTCAATAGAGATACCCCTGGGCACGGATGCTCTAGCACACAGCTGGCCCCGGGGTTTATGCAAGTACACCTTCCCCCCAGTGAGCCTATCACTCAGGTTAGGACCCCCTCCACCAGGCAGGCCTATGCTCTGAAGTCTGTTCGTTGACTGGTGAATGTAGAAAAGCAAGGTTCGACCATGGGCTGAAAAGGCGATGACAAACTGGGGGAATGCTGACCTGGTGAGTGCCCCATGCCCATCTCGGGACTTGGCTGTGCAGTCAGTGCTGAAACAGTCTCATATGTAACAACCTGAGCGGCGTAACTGCGGCTGCGGATGCCATATGCCCCAGGAGCCTCTGAAATTGTTTTAGAGGAACCGCCGTTTTACCCCTGAACGAATTCAGGCAGTTCAGCACAGACTGAGCACATTCGTTCGTGAGATGTGCTGTCATGTTGACCGAGTCCAGCTTCATACAGAGAAAAGAGATGCTTTGCACAGGGGTGAGCTTGCTCTTTTCCCAGTTGACCCGAAGCCCCAACTGGTTGAGATGCTGAAGCACTGTATCCCTGTTCTCGCACATCAGATCTCACGATTGAGCTAATATAAGCCAGTCATCGAGACAGTTGAGGACTTAGATGCCCTTCTCCCGAAGTAGGATCAGGGCACCCTCCGTGACTTTTGTAAAGACGTAGGGAGACAGGGACAGCACGAAGGGGAGGACCTTGTACTGATATGCTTGACCCTCAATAGCAAATCGAAAAAACGGTTTGTGTCAAGGTAGAATCAAGACGTGAAAGTACTGTCCTTCAGGTCGATCGCTGCAAACCAATCCTGCTTCTGCGTCAACATCTTGAAAGGAAGCCTGTGAAGGGTCTGATTAAAGACCCGCAGATCCAGGATAAGTTGCAACCCACTGCTCTTCTTGGGTACAATGAAATAAGGACTGTAAAATCCAGATTTCATCTTGGCTGGAGGCACTGGCCCTATTGCATCCATCGCCAGGGATTCCTGTCAGCCACAGACGTAAAGAGGTTGCCCCTGAACCTGGGAGAGATTAAGGAAATTGCTCTTTTTTTGAGAATGTGGGTGGAACAGGCATCAACGGTAGTGAATACCCCTGGCCCTCCCTCGGGTGTGGGGGCACAGATGTAAGTGACCCCAAAAGAGCAACCCCTTCCATTTCAGACTTAATGGTGCCCTGAGAAACAGGCTGCACCCTCTTCCTATGGGAAGCTCGACGCCCCTGTTGAGGAGTCTCCTCCTTGGATTCCTGGCTCGCAGCACTGTAAACCTTGGCGGCCAGGGCAGCTTACAGGTTTTGGACAGGAGGCGCGGACAGTTTCTCCAGATGGCGGCGTTTTTTGGGCACAGGTGCACCACAACCGCACTCCCCACCTGGGGAACGTACCCCTTGGCCGCCCCACCATTGAGGGTAGTGAGGAGAGAAGAGCTCAAACATGACCAGGCTGTGTAGGGGGCCTTCCATGTTTTGGTGAGTTCTTCATGAACCTCCAGGAAGAAAGGCACTGGGGCGGAGTGTGTGTCATATCCGGAGCCCAGATACTAATCATCTGGCCTTGAGTGTTCAGGGGTTGGAGGCGAGTTCACCTCCAGCCCGATACTTTTGGCGGCCCGAAGAAGGCTTCTTCGTTTCCGTAGAATTTCTCTTGAAGAGAGAAAGTGCTCACAAAACAATTGGCTTGATCTGAAGCAAAAATATGAAGGAGTGGATGCACGCTGCTAACTTATATACCCATGTATACATGGGGGGTGGCTTGGCATGCAAATCCCACTCGCCAATTGTTACTGGCCGTTTCTCATAATGGTAAGAAGTGACTGGGGTTCCCAAGTGAGACCCCTAATGTCAGTGTCGACATAACGTTGAATGTGACTGACAGGGAACTGTAGTAACCAGGGTCAAAACTGCCATATAGACCCAATATTTAGATTACTGGTCGACCAAAATGGGCTTTTAAATGGTTTGTTCATAAATGAATACAATTGGTCCCCTCTGTTCCTCAACATTATTCTGTTAATAATATACGTTAATATTCCATATTGATTTTCACAGGTCAACCATTAAGGCCCTTAATGGTTTAGAATTTTCTGTAAAGTTGCTTTGCAACGATTTGTATCGTAAAAAGCACTATAAACTTGAATTGAATTGAATTGGTATTTTAGCTGTGTTTTGAATGATGCATTATTGTTTTACGGTTAAAGGAACTTAAGGATAAGGACCTGGCAGAAAATTATCAATACACTGAATAAAATAGGTGTAGGATGTAAAAACAAAAAGTGGATCCCATTGCAAGAAACAAAAATAATCCACGTCCAGGCACTCACATAGCAGGCAAAATATAAAAAGCCTTTATTGTGCGACAGGGCTACATGTTAAAAAACACCAACGCTTATCAGTCCAAACAGGTGTAGGATTTACTTTGAAACAATTTTCACTCAGAAATTTCACAAAATTTTCGGAAACTAATAAAGGTTTGTTTTTAACTTTTTCAACATTTAGTTAGTGTTTAATGTTGCTGTTTGAGCATAAAAAAGATCTGCAAAGTTACAAAACCCAAAGTCCACTTCAAAAGGAGATATTTTATTTAACAGAAATCACTTTTCAAAAACTACAACGAACGACTCGTTTGACTACAAAGGATATTTTCCGGGATTTGTGATATCACAAAGATCGACGAATGGGACGAGACCTGGTTGAGCTGCACTAGAGAAGGCAACGTGTGTTATCACTGTGTCGGAGACATGCTAGCTTTCCCAAGGCAGACAAACTTAGAGTGGTTACAATCATCGAGTTTAAATCATGCTCAAATTGATTTGATATCAATGCAATATTTACACTGAAGCTCGCAATGGCTATGGTAAGGGGCGTGACATTTCACAACCAGGCGCCGAGTGCTGCCAATCACAACACACACTGGCCCAGCTAACCGATCACAACACACACTGGCCCAGCTAACCAATCACAGCACACACTGGCCCTGCTAACCAATCACAACACACACTGGCACACATTGGCCCAGCTAACCAATCACTGCACATTTTATATTTCAGAAGGCGGGCCTTCATTTGTTACAGGAACTATTCGAGCCGTTCATGACAGACTGGGGAGAGAGTGTTGTAATAATGTAAAATATGTGAAAAAAAAATAGTTTTTCTAACAACCTAGTATGAGAGCCTGTTCTAGTACACCCCCAAAACAAAATCAATACTTTATAAAAGAGCATAATAGGACCCCTTTAAAATAAATCACACTGTACCTTTCTGTTTTTCGACTTTTTTTTTATATATATATTTTTTTTTTACATTTGATTATTGCCATAATGTGAATACAGCAAGAAAAACTAATTTTAAGTACACATGCTCAGAGAAAGACATTAAATAGGAGAAATGAATGATTTGTGTTGATCATTTCCACACACTCTTGCCATTCTGAGACAGACTCGAATAAAAAATATTAATTGAATACTTTTTTTTTTAAGCAAAACTAAACACTAAAGGGAAACACCTGTAACTATATACACATTATTATAAGTGTGGAATCCCAGAGAATGACACATTTAATAGTTCTACTAAAGCCATCTGGGCCTGGAAAGAGAGCGAATGTGGATCTTTATATGAGGCAGTACAAAGAATGGCTAGAAAATGTATTTTTTTTAAAGCGAGTCCAGAAACAAGAAGAAAGGTTTAAAGAAAAAAGCAGATGGGTTTCTTCGCTCAAGTTCAAATATTGTTTTGCTAATGTTCTTATTATCTGCTTCCAAATATTTCTACTTTTCCTGTAACAGCTTGGAAGAGCATCGGTATCTTTAAACATATGCATAGTAAAATCATTCTTTCCACTAACCTTTATAAACATACAGTATGTTAGAGCCAAAACCTAGTGAGGTGCCTATATAGGATGTATTTTAAGGTATCATAGCAACACTCCCAACTTGAAGGTTGTTCTAAAACTAGGCAGTGTGATAAGTGTGCACTTAAAGTGATTAGTTTCTTATGTAGAGAGTTTTAAAACAGTTACCTTTGAGGTTCTGTTACACCTAAAGGAATAGTTCACCTAAAAATGAAAATGCGCTGAAAAAGTCCTCATCCTTACGCCATCCAAGATGTAGATGAGTTTGTTTCTTCAGCAGATTTGGAGAAATGTAGCATTGCATCACTTGCTCACCAATGGATCCTCTGCAGTGAATGGGTGCCGTCAGAATGAGAGTCTGATAAAAACATCAGAATAATCCACACCACTCCAGTCCATCAGTTAACATCTTGAGAAGACAAAAACTGTGTTTGTAAGAAACAAATCCATCATTAAGATGTTTTAACTTCAAACTATTGCTTCTGGCTAAAATTATGCATAATCCATAATAACGCTTCCTCCAGTGAAAAACTCCATCTCCTGTTGTCCTCTCATATCAAAATCCACCCACATATTTGTTTAGAGCTGTTTTGACTTATAAATGGTGCTTGATCATATTTTTCTCCAAATTCGGATCAATGACTTCTTCATTAGAATAAGTTTGAAGCACAGTTTTTTTTTTTTTTTTTTTTTTTTTTTTGTTTTTTGAATGAAAAAAACATCTTAATTATGGATTTGTTTTTTTACAAACACGCAGCTTTTCCCTTCACAAGATGTTAACTGATGGACTGGAGTGGTGTGGATTACTTGTGGATTATTCTGATGTTTTTATCAGCTGTTTAGACTCTCATTTGTGAGCAAGGGATGGAATGCTATCTCTCCAAATCTGATCCCATGAACAAACAAACTCATCTACACTTTCATTTTTGGGTGAACTATCCTTTAAGAGCAAAGCAGCTCACTAGGTTGTGTGATAAATACACACACCATCGCACAGGTGGAAATTATTGGTGGCAGCAATACACTTGAGAAATGAAATGACATTGGGACTTTTAATAACTTTTATTCACTCGCTGCTGACTCTCAACATAACTGTGTAAGATACACATCACTAAACCCTCACAGGAGACACTGGATCTGTCCGTGGGAATGAGCGAGAGAAAGAGACAACAAACAGACTAGAGGTGTGGAATTAGAGAGCAGAGAAGAGAGGCTAGAGCAGATGAAGAACACACAGAATCTACCTGACGCTCAGAAGAGAAAGGTTAACTAATGCAGATTACAGACCGTGACTCAGTTGAGGACGTAAAGCGCCACCAACAGGTGACTTTGAATGATGTCCAACCCTGCAGCAAAGGCCATTTATACACAAAAACGATATTACAACTAACAAATAGACAGTACAAGAGACATCAAGCTGCTAATCTCTGTATGAAATCAATCATGCAAATGCATGTTTGAATATTTATTGATTTATTTACCCCAAATCTGAAAAAGTTGGGACAGTATGGAAAATACAAAAACAAAAAGAGTAATTTGCTAATTCAATTCCCCCTTTACTATATTGAAAACACGTTATTAACACATTATTTGATGTTTTACTTTGTAAATTTCATGTATTTTTGAAAAGATACACTCATTTCCAATCTGATGACTGCAACACAGCACAAAAGTTGAAACAGTCGACTCTTTACCTCTGTGTAACATCACCTTTTCTTTTAATGACACTTATTATGAGTCTGGGCACTAAAGGCACCAGTTGGTTAAGTTTAGCAAGCAGAATTTCCCCCCATTCATCCATTATGCATGTCTTCATCTGCGCAACTGTACGGGGCCTTCGATACCTTATTTTGCGCTTCATAATGCGCCACACTTTATCAATCGGAGACAGGTCAGGACTGCAGGCAGACCATGCTAGAACCCGCACTCTCTGCTTACACAACCCTGCTCTTGTAATCCGGACAGAATGTTGTTTGGCGTTGTCCTGCTGGAAAATGCAGGGATATCCCACGAAAAGACGATGTCTGGAAGGCAGCATATGTTGCTTTAATGGTGCCCTCACAGATGTGCAAGTTACCCATGCCATGGGCACTGACACAACCCCATACCATGTCAGATGCTGGCTTTTGGATCTGACGGTGATAACAGCTTGGATGGTTCTTTTCCTCTTTGGACCGGAGAACACGACGGCTGTTTTGTCCAAAAACAATTTGAAATATTGACTCGTTGGACCACAAAACACGATTCCACAGTGCTACTGTCCATCTCAGATGAGACCGAACCCAGAGAAGTCAGTGGTTCTTCTGGACAGTGTTGATGTATGGCTTCTGCTTTGCATAGTAAAGCCATCTGTGGATACAGCGGTGAATGGTGTTCACTGACAATGGTTTATCAAAGTATTCCCGAGCCCATGTCAGGATATAGAAACATGATGGTTTTTGGGATTTGACCGGATTCCTTGAATCTTTTTATTATCATAAGCCTGCATAAAACAGTATACAATATAAAAGACAATATACAAGGACAGTAACAACATACACAATGATCTGAAGGATATGTGTGTTCATTCAAAGAAAGGTTTTCCTATGAATTAATTAGAGAACAGTCCATTTCTCTGGGAATTATGTGTCTTTCCTATGAGAAAAATTAGTGAGTTTCTCTGCCCGCATTCCTTTGGGCAATAAAACCAGTTATATCAGCATTGGTTGCCATGGAACCAGAGGCCTGTTCTGCCTTTCTGAGGTGTTAGATGCATTTTGGGGGAAGGGTCCATAGACCCTCGTAATTGGCCCTTTGGTTAGGTAAGGGGGTGTTAGATATTATTATTTGTTAAATATCACAAAAAGTTGTGTGTCTGATTGGTCCAAATGCTACAAGATACTCTAAACCGTGCAAGCTGTAGGAAATTGCTCTTTTAGGCTGGAGCACCCAGGGGTGAAACACAACACTTATCTGTGCCGAAACAGGGGCGAACACATACCGCTGAATGTGCTGTATAACATAGCTGAGAACCTCCTGTAGAATGAAGGCTTCTTCGTTTCCACAGAATTTCTCTTGAAGAAAGAAAGTGCTCACAAAACAATTGGCTTGATCTGAAGCAAAAATATGAAGGAGTGGATGCACACTGCCATCTCATACGTATACCCGTATGTACACGGGGGGTGGCTTGGCATGCAAATCCCACTCGCCAATTGTTACTGGCCATTTCTCATAATGCTAAGAAGTGACTGGGGTTCCCAAGTGAGACTCCTAATGTCAGTGTCGACATAACGTTGAATGTGACTGACAGGGAACTGTAGTAACCAGGGTCAAAACTGCCATATAGACCCAATATTTAGATTACTGGTCGACCATAATGGGTTTTTAAATGGTTTGTTCATAAATGAATACAATTGGTCCCCTCTATTCCTCAACATTATGCTATTTTGGAGGAAGTTATCGTTCCTGTGGTACATTTTTGTAGTTTCTAAAATAAGTTCACTTTAAGAAAAGTCTGTAAAAATAGGGCGTGGGTGTTAATAATATATGTTAATATTCAATATTGATTTTAACAGGTATTTTAGCTGTATTTTGAATTATGCATTATTGTTTTACGGTTAAAGGAACTTAAGGATAATGGCCTGGCAGAAAATGATTAATACACTGAATAAAATAGGTGTAGGATTTACTTTACAATTTTCACTCAGAATTTTCACAAAACTTCACTGGATACAAAATATATATATAAGGTTCTACACTGAAAAAACGGTAACTTAAAAATGCTAACATCTAAGGGTGTTTACACAACAGCATTGTCAACTAAAAATGGAAAACTGTTTATGCATTCTGGTTGTTCATTTACTCAAAAGTAACACATTTAACAGTAAAAGTCAAATGTGTTTTGGGGGCCTGAAAACAGAAGCTTGGTGCAAGGTTTTGAAAATGGTACCGTAATTAACTTGGTGTAAACTTTAAAAAATCTAATTGGCGGCAGAAGTAATTTCAACTTAAATTATATTAAATTAACTTAAAAATTTTGGCAAATTTTGTGTAACCTGAAAAATAAAGTTGAAATTGGCTAAATAATTTTGATTAATTACGGTAATGGAAAAACATACTTATTGATCACATCATTTACAGCTAATTTTACAAATGAAATCAGTAGATCATTTGCAATGGAACCTCTTTTTAATGTGCCAAACAAGTTCATGGGATCCTGAACACGCCATGATTTGTAATATTTAATAGTGTTTATCATCCATACAGGTAAAAAGAAACAGCACAAACCTTCTTGTATTTTGGCACCACCTTAGCCAAACTGCATGTTTTAAACATGCATGCGATTTGATCAATCCGTAGAGGTTACATTTTTGGCAAAAACAAAAACATCTCTGTGTTTGTTAACAGTTTGGGAGGCTTGATTTGAACTGGCATCTATCATGTTTTATTATAGGAAGCAGATGTTATATTAAAACTTTCCCAGGCAAATTCTCCACTTCCAAGCCTCCGAGATCATATTTCTTTACTTTCCTGAAAGACTGCGCAAGATTATACAGCCTCTCTGCTTTATTTGTACTACTGACTTGGAAGTTGTTTATGTTGTATTCATAGCATTTTAATTTAATATACAGTATGCAGTGGCTGGAAGCATTATTTGTGGACTGAGTGTTTGAGAAGCTCTATTTGTTCAGCAGCCTGTGCTGTAGTTGCTGTTTCAGTGGAGCTTAAAATTGGTTGTTCGACAGCTGTTTTTTTTTTTTGTTCGCCTTCCAGACTAAAAAAAAACTAGCTCAGCAGAAATCCAGCTCAGATTCATGCAGACACTTCTAGCTGATCTGTTGCAATTTACAGTACAATTAACATTTACATTAGGGTACTTTTTTCAAATAGTGTCCTCCTATGATATTTTAAATATATAAATAATTTTAAAATTGATTTTTTCTTTATTATAATTTGTTCTATTTGTTTCACATTACTTAACTACATAGTTACAAACTAACAATAAAAGTCTTTTACAGCATTTATGACTCTTAGTTAATTTTACACTGAAAACAAAACAGTAGAAACAATTTTAACTCAGATTGCGATTGATTTCACAAAACACAATCACGCATTTTAACCACTGAATAAATGTAAACTTGTGAACTGCAATCCTGAATAGTATTTTGTACTGTTTTTTGTTTGTTTATAAGCCAAAAGAGATCAAAAGTTGTATATGTTAATATTATTTAATATATTTGAACTAACACTATACAGTTGTATTTTTTTACTAACATTAAAATTTGTTTAATTACTACGGTAACAAAGCATACTAAACTACTTACGGTAAAGTGTAGCTAATAATTCAAAATGTTATCTGTCTAAATAAACTATTTCACTATTTTAAGGACCTCTCTTACCATAAATGGGTAAAAAAGAAGGCAATAATCGCTGTGTCAATACGCTGTTATTAACCGTAACATCTAACTGCATTTTAGCCACTACATTTTCGCCAAAAACTATTATGAATATAATACATAGCTTTAAGAGACATAATATATGTAGGTGCAATTCAGAAACAAAGTTTGAGCCACAGATTAGGCTTAAAGGTTTTTGTCTGGTAGCTATTAAAACGTAGATACAGTGGGTACGGAAAGTATTCAGACCCCCTTAATTTTTCACTCTTTGTTATATTGCAGCCATTGGCTAAAATCATTTAAGTTATTTTTTTCCTCAATAATGTACACACAGCACCCCATATTGACAGAAAAACACAGAATTTTTGACATTTTTGCATATTTATTAAAAAAGAAAACTGAAATATCACATGGTCCTAAAGTATTCAGACCCCTTGCTGTGACACTCATATATTTAACTCAGGTGCTGTCCAGTTCTTCTGATCATCCTTGAGATGGTTCAACACCTTCATTTGAGTCCAGCTGTGTTGATTATACTGATTGGACTTGATTAGGAACGCCACACACCTGTCTATATAAGACCTTACAGCTCACAGTGCATGTCCGAGCAAATGAGAATCATGAGGTCAAAAGGAACTGCCGTGAATAGCTCAGAGACAGAATTGTGGCAAGGCACAGATCTGGCCAGGGTTACAAAAAAAATCTGCGGCACTTAAGGTTCCTAAGAGCACAGTTGGCCTCCATAATCCTTAAATGGAAGACGTTTGGGTTGACCAGAACCCTTCCTAGAGCTGGCTTTCCGGCCAAACTGAGCTATCGGGGGATAAGAGCCTTGGTGAGAGAGGTAAAGAAGAACCCAAGATCACTGTGGCTGAGCTCCAGAGATGCAGTCGGGAGATGGGAGAAAGTTGTAGAAGTCAACCATCACTGCAGCCCTCCACCAGTTGGGGCTTTATGGCAGGGTGGCCCGACGGAAGCTTCTCCTCAGTGCAAGACACATGGAAGTCCGCATGGAGGACTCCAAGATGGTGATAAATAAGATTCTCTGATCTGATGAGAACTTTTTGGCCTTATTCTAAGCGGTATGTGTAGAGAAAACCAGGCACTGCTCATCACCGTCACTGTCCAATACAGTCCCAACAGTGACGCATGGTGGTGGCAGCCTCATGCTGTGGGGGTGTTTTTCAGCTGCAGTGACAGGACGACTGGTTGCAATCGGGGAAGATTATATGCGCCACGTAGCAGGGATATCCTGGACGAAACTTCTCCAGAGTGCGCATGACTCGACTGGGGGCGAAGGTTTTAACTTCCACAAGACAATTGACCTAATCACACAGATACCAATAACAAAGTAGTGGCTCCACACTCTGTGCTGTTCTGAATGGCCCAGCCAGAGCCCTGACTTAAACACAATTGAGCATCTCTGGAGAGACCTAAAATGGCTGTCCACCAACATTTACCATACAACCTGACAGAACTGGAGAGGATCTGCAAGGAGGAATGGCAGAGGATCACCAAATTCAGGTGTGAAAAACTTGTTGCATCGTTCCCAAAAAGACTCATGGCTGTATTTAGATCAAAATGGTTCTTCTACTAAATACTGAGCAAATGGTCTGAATACTTGTGATATTTCAGTTTTACTTTTTTAATAAATCTGCAAAAATGTCACAATTCTGTGTTTTTCTTTCAATATGGGGTGATGTGTGTACATTAATGGGGAAAAAAAATAACTTAAATGATTTGAGCAAATGGCTGCAATATAACAAAGAGTGAAAAATTTAAGGGGGTCTGAATACTTTCCGTACCCACTGTACATCAATCATAACTACCATATGAGTGACTTTTTGGCGCATGCAAGTAATCATTTCAATAGCTTAGCAAAATGGTCTGACTCAATTTGTGATTTAGTTCAAATCATTCCAACAGTTCACTTGTTTGCTAATGCTGTAAAATTATGGGATACTTTAAAGCAGTAAACAAAACTCTGAATTAGTGGATATTTGCATACAATCTATTACAACAAGACGTGCGTCCTACCATTTAGCGATGATAAAGAAGGTTTTTATTATGTTTAAGATCTTCATGAGCAGCTGGACAACTCTGCATATAATCACGTTTTCAAAGGAGCAGGAATATATTATGACAACTAAAGTGACAACAGAAACTCTTTATCATTAAATCATATTAATACAATCAGTGCATAGGTTGCATGAGTCAATTCATTCATTGCTGATGCCTTTTATAAATTGTTCTCGTTCTTTCATTGTTTTCATCTGCTTAGTTTGTGAAGCACTGCTCTATATATGCTTAAGTTGCCGTTACGCAGCTTGTAGGCTTATAAAGCTCTACTAAGACTATTCTGTGTGTAATTCTCCAAGTGGGCAAAACTCAGTTCAGTTCATTGAGATGCTGCTGGTGGTTCCTCGGCTCGTGCATATCGTTTTATATCACATAGTCTTGCATTGTCAGACTTCTCAACACAGCATAGTCTAGTCCACATCACAGTTTAATCTGACCAAGAAGGCAACTGAAGACAGTCTGACGACATTGGTTTGTTTACATGTGGAGCATTAAAAATTTAAAATCTAGAGTAGATGATTCCATGGAGCCACAAATTCTTCATTATACACTCTCAGAAAAAACACTGGTAAACACTGTGGCTGTATATTATCATAAAGTACACTTTTGTACCTTTTAGGTACTAATATATACACATATAATACACATCTAATATGTACATACTGTATAGCACTTTTTTTTCTTTTTCTTTTAAAGAAACACAGGCTACTCTAAAAGCATTCACTTAAGTGAGAACTGAATGTAATGGTTTCAGACACTAAATTGCATGTTACTTGCAATTAAATAAAACATAGTTTATATGTATATGAAATGCAGTTAGATAAACTTTGATGAGCTTTTTGACACACTCAAGTAGGACTTAAGTACATCTTTATATATGTAATTTCGGTAACACTCTAGTTTAGGGGCCAACTCTCACTATTAACTAGTTGCTTATTAGCGTGCATATCACTTGAATATTGGCTGTTTATTAGTACTTATAATGCACATATTATGGCTTATTCTGCATGACCATATTTTAGATCCCTTAATCCTTAAACCCCATACCTATACTAAACAACTACCTTACTAACTATTAATAAGCAGAAAATTAGGAGTTTATTGAGGCAAAATCATAATTAAGGGAGTTTTACAGGCGAAATTGCCCTACAACTAAAGTGTGACCCAGGAATTTCACAACTCTATTGTTTCTGAAATATGGTTAAAGTGTTCCTGCTGAATATACTGACAAGCATTTATGGGAAAACTAAAATATATGTGAATGTAATTTTTACACGACAGTATTTCTTTACACTTTAACCATATTTCTTATTTAAAGTACAGAGTAGGAAGCATTATTATGGATTATGGAGTCATGTTTTGGCCAGATGTGACAAGTTTAATTTAAAATGGATTTGTTTCTTACAAACATGCAGCTTTTGTTTTCACAAGATGTTAACTGATGGACTAAAATGTTGGTGTGGATTACTTGTGGATTATTGTGATGTTTTTATCAGCTGTTTGGACTCTCATTCTGACGGCACCCATTCACTGCAGAGCATCCATTGGCGCGAGCAAGTGATGTAATGCTACATTTCTCCAAATCTGATGAAGAAACAAACTAATCTACATTCGTTGACAGCCTGAGGATGAGCACACGTTCAGCAAATTGTCATTTTGGGTTGTTAGATTAATAAAAAATGTAATGAATTGCTCATTTTAAAACTCATTGTAGTCAATTTTTGGTTAACAGTTTTAAAACCCCCAAAACCTAAAACCCTTATCAACTATTAACTTTATTGTAAATTGTTACTTAAATAATGGGGTAGCAATCACCAAGAACATACAGGAACATTGAAAAATATCCAAAAGAAAAGTTTGTGATTAGTGTAGCCGTATGTCCAAAAGTACTGATTATTTCACAGATGTAACTTGACAAACTTTGGCAAATCCAGTGTGTTTAGTTCTTCCTCAAAAGTGCTGATTGTATCCATACCTTGTAAACATGGCAGGAGGACTGATAAAAGACTTGTGTGGCCTTACACTCACGTTAGTTGTGTGAGGCCAGCCAATCAGGTTAGAGCTTGCCAGACTGTAAAAGCACTTTCCAGATTTGTGAATATCAGAGGGTCAGTAAATGGGCTCTGGGTGGTTCAACAGCAAACCGGCTGAGGCTGATGCTGTATGTGACAAGACAGACCAGGAACATGATGGTCAGGTCAGTTTTGGCCTTTTTGCCACAGGTTAACCACATGCATTTACTGTTTGGTTAAAGGCAAGTTCTAAACTAGTTGTTGCTGGAATGATCTGCTCTGACCGTACCTCGTTGAGCTCTATTGAGAGCATGTGTTAGCATGTGTGTGAGGTTGTTTGTTTGTGTATGCGTGTGAGACAGCGAGAGAGCAATGAGATCTGAAGCAAATTCTTTCCAAAAGACCTTTGTTTCATCCACATATATCTCTCTGTGGTGACTAATGCCAGATGGACGTATGAAAACTGATCTTATTTATCTGCCCTTATTTGACAAGAGCATTTATGCAGCCTGTTGTGTTTGGCAGCTTTATGTTACATTCATATCAGGGACATCATTAAAGAAACTCTTGAGAAAAAATAAGTACACTTTAGCAAACTTCTATAAAGAATAATCATTCTGTAAAAATATATATACTTCAGTGTGAACTGAATGTAACGTTTTTAGAAAACGAATTGCATATTAATAGGAATTAAAATTAATTAAATTATAGTTTAAATTTACATTAAATGCAGTTAGCTGAACTTTTGTGTTTTTGAGTCTATGAAGTAGCTAGGACTTAAGTGCAATGTAGTTTCATAATTACTTTTATTGTTTTTTTTAAATATGGTTAAAGCGTACTGCTGAATGTATTCACATGCATTTATAATAAACGAAAATATACATTAATGCCATTTCTGTTGAAAATTGTATGTCATTCATTTAAATATATTTGTAATTTTAACTTTATTAATATTAATGAAGTACTTTACATGTGTTGGTATGGATGTGAGCACATCAATTGATTGAAATATTATTGTAAGGTTAAAATGCTCTATTGTAAAAAAAAAACTAAATGATAAAAAATATATTCATATATACTTTAAATAAAAGTTCAAATTGCCAGTGTACAAATAAGTGTGTTAAGAACAGTATGAAGTGTCTCTATTTAAGTCCTTAAGTGGTCTTTAGTATCAATATTATATTATCTGCAAGTACAGTTATATAATTATATATAAACATTTAATTTAGGTAATCTTTAAGTGATTCACAGCAAGCTAATGGTGTAGTTTGAGGACTTTGGTGGTCAATGGTACAAAATACTTCATATCTCCCCAAACACAAAAAAAAAAAAAAAAAAAAAGGCATTAATTATAGATGAGAAGTAACAAAGCAATATCGATTTTTTTTTGGGTATGATTAAAAATTTATATATTTTTCAGAATTACTCTTTCAATATGTGGGGTCATATTGACCCCAAGGGCCTTAAGTGTAAACAGGAAACGAGGACCATTTGAGGGTTAAGCAAACTTTTTCACAAGTGCTGGTTCACTAAAAAAAAAGACTATTCTGTGATGATTTATTCACTGTAAAGTTGTTTTTATATTCTTATATATTCTATGTTCTTTCTATATTTGTTTGCCTATGTGTGTGTTAGAAGTGTAAATGTTATGTTCTGTTTTAGTTTAGTTTTCAAGGATTTCTAGTTTGCTAACCTTTTGGTTCCTATTTCTTTTGTTCTCTGTTCCTGTTTGATCTTTAGTTGCTATGACAATTCATTAATTATCTCACACCTGTTTGCCATCGAGTTCGTTATCACTGTGTATTTAAGTTCCTCTTGTGTTGCAGTCTTCTGTCCGGTGTTCTTTGTGCATAGTGCACAGCTTTGTCGCTTGTTATTTGGATTACCGTCTTTTGTTTTCTTTCATAAACTGTGTTTTATTTGATCAGTTTTTGAATTCCCTTCATCATCTTTGACCCTAACGTTACAAGAAGTAAGCTAAACCTGTCTCTTGAAGTATTTACGTATTTAATAACATTTACTACCAAACATAACACTGAACAATTCTGTTTGAATAATATGTCATGCTTTTTTTGAGTGATACAACCAAGGACTGCATTTCCCAAAAGCATCGTAAGCCTAAGTAGATCATAGATCCATTGCCACCAATGGTCTCTATGATCAACATCTCTCACAGTGCTTTTGAGAAATGCAGCCCAGGTTCTTGTTTCAGTTTAAGTCTGTGGGATTCTATTTGTCCATTTTATAATCTGCAAGGGCAAAATCATAATTTTGATTGCTTAGTAAACTCTTGCAAGATGAGTTACAGCAGCATGTTTGGCACTTAGGTTAAAGCATTCCTTCAAATGTCTAACCCTTACTTTGAGCAATATTAGTCATGCTTGCTGTACCATGAATAATGAAACATTTAAAGTCAAATTTAACTTTCCAGCAGCTTCAAGTGCAATATATTTCCTGGCAAATCAAAACATGCAAATAAAACTAGTTAATCTTGCATAGATCTTTTCATACGGGCGTTTGCTGAGCTCACAGTCTATAAAATCAATCATCCGGCAAACGAGTAGCGGAGGTTGAATGCATTTCCAGCTTCAAACATTCAGAACATGAAGGAAAACCTCAAAATCAGACCAGCACAACCTCAGGTGAAGGAGCTCGCAGGAGTTTCCCAGAGGAAAAGTCAAGCTGTTTCATTAGCTGCTGAATGGAGGGATGTGACTTACAGTACGGTCATGACTTGTGCGCTTTAATATTTTGTTCATCGCATCTGAAATCACGTCTCTGGCATCTTCAGTTTTCTTATAAATTGTGCCTGGATCAACATGAGAGATGTTGACAGCGCATGGGAGTGATTATACCTAAACATATCACTTAGTCTGAACTTGACATTAGCACTTCAAGCACAGAGAACAAATCCCATTTCAGAACGAGAGCTTCTTGGCTTCTGTGTCTGCTTTTGCTTATATTAAAATGGTATTACAGATGGACGGTTCGACCCCAAAGATTAAAATAATATAACATTCTGTATTTTCTTTACTTTGATAACCAAAGAATATTGTCTTTATCTGTCCGCCTATGTGTGTGTTTTGGGGTCAGTAAGATTGATATATTCATTCATGCATGCATTCATTGTTTGTTTGCTTATTTGTTTGTTTGAAAGAAATTAACAAGGACACCACACATTATTGGTCAAAAGTGACAGTAAGGAAATGTAAAATGTTCTTTAGAACTTTCTATTCATCAAATAATCCTGAAAAATAAAATGTATCACGATTTCTGCAAAATTCAAAAGCAGCACAACTGTTTTCAACATTGATAATAATCAGAAATGTTTCTTGAGCAGCAAATCAGCATATTAGAATGATTTCTGTAGATCACGTGACACTGAAGACTGGAGGAATGATGCTGAAAATACAGCTGCGCATCACAGGAATAAATTACAGTTTAACAGATATTCACATAGAAAACAGCTATTTTACATTGTAATAATATTTCACAATTTTACAGTATTTGCTGTATTTTTAATCAAATAAATGCAGCCTTGGTGAGCAGAAGAGACTTCTTTCCAGAACATTAAAACATTTAACTTTTGAATGGCAGTGTCAATATGAATGTATTTTGCATTTTTAATTAAATGTAATTAATTGTATTTCAGTGTTAGTTATTTTTGTATATCAAGTTAAGCTAAATGAAAATGAGAAATGTTGCCTTGCAACTAGTTGAAATAAAATGTATTTATTTTTTAAGATGATTTTTATGATTATTTTCTTTAAAGTAACATTTTTATGGTTTTAGCTTTAACTATAATAACACTGGAACTACAACATGCAAACAACAAACATTTTCGTGGCTTAATGTGAGAAATATATACTATATGTGTCAGCTCATGGAGCTCTAGAAAAAGGTCTGGCAGGAAAAAGTGAGAAGATGCTCAAAACATCACAGACGTTTCGTTTATTGCTGGTTTGTATGTCAGTTTTATCAGTAAGGCTCAGAGAAACATGCTTACAATTTGATTTAAACACCAAAAGCCATTTTTTGGCACGTAGTATATGTGAAGTGTTCATGATCATGTGTGGTCTGTCTAAAACTGTTAAACTGGTAATAACAAACCTTGAAGACATAAAACTTTACACATCTCTGAGTGACACTTAGACTCTTCTGTTCTCAGGGGGAAAACAGTGAGAAAAGCTCAAAAACAATCAAGAAGGCTTGAATTTGACTCTTTTGTATGGATTTATGTGTGAGAGCACTTACCCATGAACAGCACACAGCTACATGTATCTGCCTGTCCTAAAAACAACCAATCACTCAGGCCAAGTATTTACATCAGTGCTGTGAATCAAATGCTTGGATCAAGCCTCTCATGCTGGATACAGAAGGGGTGCAGTCAGGGATCCGAAGGAAAATGGTAACACTTTATTTCGATAGTCCACTTTAGACATTCTATTAATAGTAAGTAACTTTGCAACTACATGTCAACTAGCAGTTAGTAGAGTATTAGTAGACTGGCTGCTTAATATCTTCTAACACTTTCTTTGTCAACTTATTCTACTAACCCTAAACCTACCCTAACAGTCTACTCTGAGAGTTAGTAGACATGTAGTTGCAAATTAATGAGAATTAGTTGACATGTAGTTGACATGTAGTTACAAAGTTACTTATAGTTAATAGAATGTCTAAAGTGGACTATCGAAATAAAGTGTAAACAGGAAAATACTTGCAGAGCCTGAGGTGTTTCAGCCAGCTGCTTCAACACGATTTCAGCGCTGTAAGGTTGAGAAAAGAGTTTTTTCCCCTACATGACTGTAGAGAACTATGCTATCTGACATGTAGAGACAGGGATGATTCTGTTTCTGGTGGAGCAACTGATTTCTGAATAGATGAGTATGCTGTTGACATTAAGGAAAAACCCTTCTTGCTGAATGTAGTCCAAAGTCTAATTTGAGCCTTAATTCTTTGGGACTCAGACCGGAGATGCTCTGAATAACAGATTTGTCCTTTTGCCTGCTAAACGAAACTACAACAGCATCTTTCTCAAGAAATAGTGCCATTTATGTGCTGCAGTTTACTAAAGTAATAATAAACAGGACACTAAACATAGTCACATTATTTGATAGATTTCATGCTATATATTGCTGTATTTGTAGATTATTATTGCTGCTGCTGCAAAGCAAGTACAGGAACTTGCTACTGCCAATACATATGCCGATATGGTGCTGTGAGTATTTAAGACATACTGCTGCTGCACAAATAGCATATAAAATAACATATAGCAGATCTATACAGGCCCTGGTGAAAAAAAGTACACTTCCATAATGTACTTAAAGTGCTCTATTTCCGCGCACTAATTTTGTACTTAATATAACAACAAGATAATCTTGAGAACATCTAAGTGTACTCAACTGTGCTATTTTGAGACACCATGAATATGAACTAAAAAGTGCTAAAAATGTATTAAAATGTATTTAGGTACCACTTGAACGCATTTTTCATACAAATGTGAATGTTTTTTTCTAACCAGTCCGACGAATCTTTATTCAGTTTTCAGCAAAGCGAAAACACGGGGCCGTCCATAATATTGTTGAGCTGGATCATGTGACCGTAGGCAGCTGCTGTTGCAACAAGTAAAGGGTTATAGTGTGCCGCTGTTTCACAAACCAGTGTAACAAACACCGAAGAGAGTCTCCGGAAATAGAGTGGATTGCTGGGTTCTTGTTATCATTGGGTTTTTGAGAACAGATTTATCTCACATTCTTATAAAGATACATTTCTAACTATTATGTGATTTGTAGAGCACCGTCCAATAAAGGATGTTTATGACAAATATTAGTAGTGTAGCGTTCTTAAACATACAAAGAGTGCATGTGTCTGCTTTTTAATCAACTATAGATCACAATTGGAAGTTATTACAAACACTCGATGGTTTAAAGTGGGTTTTAAGCAAAAACATTAATAATTACATACATTTTCAAGTGTAGCTTGATGCTTCTGTCTTTTTCACGGGGGTCTTTAAGCAGATGAACACACGGCTAAGTAACTCCAGTAATGTAATGTTTTTTTTTTTTTTTTCCCCTATTAAAAACTTACCCTTACCCTACCCTACACCAAACCCACCCCTCCCACACTTTCTGCTATTTTAGATTTTCAAAAGATTCAATTCTGTTTGATTTATAAACTTGTTTGCTCATGTTGACTAAATAAAATGTCCATACAAAGTCAAAATTTACTGGTATTACTATACTTGTGAGGACATTTGGTCTTCATAATGTAGGGAATACCAGGACACACACACACACACACACACTAATATTGAATGGTTGTACGGTTAAAATGTTTTACCAATGAATTAAGTCATATCTGACAATGATGCCTAATGTGTTCATGCAGTCTTTAACTATAACCTCAAATCAGAAAAAGTTGGGACAGCATACTGAATTAAAATTAAAACTGAAAACAATAATGTGTAAATTACCTTTGATGTGGATTACACTGAAAACAATATAACAGCACGTTATTTGATGTTTTTACCATATTTTTTCCCCCTCAAAATAAACATGTATATCAAATTTGACTCTTTCAACACATTTTTAAAAAGGTTGGGACAGTGAAACAATAACCACTGTAATATTACCTTTTTTTCACAACAGTTTAGGCACTGAGAACACCAAGTGATGAAGTGTTTCAGGTGGAATTGTATCCCGTTCTTCCTGTAAACAAGTCTTAATGTGTGCAAAGGTATGAGGTCTTCATGGTTGCATCTTCCATTTCAAAATGCACACACATTTCCTTATTGGGGACAGGTCAGGACTGCGGGCAGGCCAGTCCAGCAACCATACCCTCTTCTTCCTCAGCCAGGCCTTTGTAGTGTGAACAGAATGCGGCTTTGCATTATCATGTTGAAATATGCATGGTCATCCAGAGGCGCTGTCTAGAAGGCAACATATGTTGCTCTAAAATCTGTAAGTACTTTTCTGCGTTAATGGTGCCATCACAGAAGTGCAAGTTACCCTTGCCAAGAGCACTGACTCAACACCATATCAAGACAGACCCTGGTTTCTGGGGGGTATTCCAGAAAGCAGGTTATGTGACATACCTGGGCATCTTTAAAGGTAAGCAGATAAACTCAGCTTTCAGTTCCAAAAACAGAGGTAACTTTCAGGGTATGTAAGTAAGTAGCCATAGCAACTAATTCTCTGAACATAACCTGCTCCGGAGCAGGTTCTGTTCCAGGGTTAGTTTACTTAAGCGCGTACATGACCTATTGACGAGACGCCAGTGGGCGTGACAGATTGCACACAATATTATATATTCTAGTTGTATGATATGTTAATTATAAAGCACTATTATAAGTAATATATAAGGTAATACATTATTCTAATATGCTTATTGTATTTATTATATTGTCATATACAATAGTTATCAATATACATTAATTAACACTATTATAAGGTATATTGCAAGGTAATGTTTATTTTATTCTAATATATTTATTATATTTTATTGTCATATCAGACATCATGACATGGACCTGCATTTTCTATAATGTTTTTTTAAAAATATGTATGTTATAAGTCGTATGACATATTGCAGGTGAGCAAACCTCAGAAATATGTCTTGCAGATGTAAATGCAGACTCAAATAGACATCTCTGTGATGTACGTGTGCTATCAGGGATGATCCCTCAGAAATTCTCATTTGCAGCATTATATTCAATAGAGATGTTTCTTAAGCATGATACAAACTTACTATCACTTTTTATCAATTTAACAAATCCTGAATAAAAACTAATTTCTTTCCAATAAATAAATACTGCTTTTGAACAGTAGTGTATTTTAAAAGTTATATTTTAAATAAATGCTGCTCTTAATTAAACTTTTTATTCATCAAAGAATCCTGAAAAAAAGTATCACAGGTTATAAAAAAATATTAACTGTTTCCAACATTGATAATAAATTAGCATTTTGGAATGATTTCTGAAGGATCATGTGACACTGGAGACTGCAGTAATGATGCTTAAAATTCAGCTTTGCATCACAGAAATAAAATATATTTTAAAGTATATTAAAATGCTGATCAAATAAATGCAGGCTTGATGACTATAAGTGGCTTTTTGCAAAAACACAAAATAGTAATGTGTCCAAACTTTTGACCCTGGCTGCCATAGACTTCCAGCGCAGAAGAAGAAGAAGGAAGAATAATAAAAAGAAATACAATAGGTGCCCAAGCACCGAAAGGTTAGTTTACTTCTTATTATTCTTCTTCTTTCTTATTCTTCTTCTACTTCATCATCTCTATTTTGAATAAATGCTGATAAAATTTACGTGACCACTTTTATTCACGCAAAATACCATGGTACATGTAACATAATGCTGGAATTCCTACCATGATATTTACATGGTTCATGTCCAAAACACTGTGGTAATACCATGGTATTTTTGTATGGGACATGTACAATGTGAAGTGTTAAGAGTATAGGTGTATCTGTTTTGAAGTAATACAAATTTGGCCCCTGCATCCCAACCACCCACCCACCTTGCAGGTGGCACCCTAGATCGTATCTGCAGGTTTTTATAGCTGTGTTTTAAAAGAAAACTCGCCTACAGTCTTTAAACTTCACCTTACACTCCACACTTCATTCCAGCGATTCCAGCTTCTCAGGGTCGCCTGGGGGTTCTGAACGCTAAACCCACCCAGCTCCAATCTAAATTGGATCTAAATCTATTTGGACCCACTATAACCACAGGGTGTGCATGTGAAATGAGGTACCATGTATCCAGCGCTCATGAAGAGATGCTCCATATGTACAGTCAGTATCACTGACAAGCATCCTGTTGAAGCCTTACAAATATTAGTGATGTCAGCTACAGTCTCATACAGTGGTGGAAAACTCTCTCTGAGTGTCTCTTCACTCCAATGCAAGTCAGGTGAAGGTCCATAACTGACTCAAAGTGGTCAGGACACTCGCACTCTGTTGACATATGAGTGATGATTAATCGAAAATGTGGATGCCTTTCTCAGGAAGAAGCTCCGTGTCTGTGCTCCATAGTTGCAATTATTTGAGTGCATTTGGTTGAACTTCTCAAGATTTACACTTCTCAAGATTTGTGATTAGCAAATTCAGACCTCTTTGAGAACTGGTTTGACATATTCAAAATAGACAAAACCTGGAAATTAGTTGCATTTTAGCACTTCTGGTTCTATCGTCTCAAAGTCAATAGTTTTTTTTATTTTTATGGATTTTTACTTGTCATGAAAAAGGTGGTTGGTAACAGATGTGTACATAGGACTACAGAGATTGTCGGGGACACTAGACATAATCAGACTGAACAGGTAAACACATACTCGCTAGAACAGGGGTCACCAACCCCTGGGTTGCGACCGAGTACCGAGCCGTGGAAGAGTTCCTAACGGGGTGCAAGAACGCAAAATGATTCTGGGCTATATGCGATCCCACTGTATTATTTATTGTGCGTTTTCCCTTTAAGAGCCAATATCCAAATTTACATGGTGTCCATGGTTATACACGGTATTCCGCCCTTCATGATGTCATGACGTTCCAAATGTATAACGTTCCGAAACTTATACAAACCCAGAAAGAATGTATTTGGCACAGAAATACTCCGTCATACATCCAACTCATTTTCTGAAGCTTTGGCCACGTTTAGCATGAGAATCCAACTCTTTAACAGCGTAAATAAGTCAGATTGCATGAAATAGCATTAGACCCCCCCCCCCCCCCCCCCCCCCCCCCTTTAATCAAAGAGACCACTGTGGTGGATCTTAGGGAAGCAGGGAAAAGTCACTTTCTGGGACCTTTGGGTAATCACATTAGATAGGTAACCACATATTCAATATTAAATAGAGGTTTCCTGAACAACTCCTAATTACTATATATAGTTAGTAAGGTAGTTGTTAAGTTTAGGTATGGGGTGGATTAAGGGATCTAAAATACGGTCATGCGGAATAAGTCATTAATATGTGCTTTATAAGTACTAATAAACAGTCAATATGCTAGTAATATGCCTGCTAATAAGCAACTAGTTAATAGCAAGAATAGGTCCTTAAAATAGAGTGCTAGCCACTTCTGAACTGTGCCACGGCACGGCTGGTATAAACACAAACGTTGATTAGAGTGGCCGTGATCGGCTCCGGTGGCCGTGTTGGAGCTGTGATGTGCTGCAGACGTGTGCAGTGTAAATAAGGGGTTAGCCAAGCATTAATGGAAAGGAAAGGCCCTTATACTTGAGAGTGGCCATGTATGAGGTGTTTCTTGGAAGTTATTGTACATTAAAGAATGATCATGTGACTTTTATGTACGCCATGTTTCCATTGCAGTTTTGCGAAATATTCCTTTTTCGAATTGCCTCAAAAAACCACCTCATGCGAGCATAAAAACATTTTTGCAATATATGGGAGTTTTTGTGAAATTGACGTGTTACCATTTGTTGTATGCAGCTGCTGTCACACCAAAAGCCAATGGAACAATCCTACTGGATTTTTGTTGAGGAAAGCAGGATGATGTGAACTTACTGACTGGCCTACAAAATTACATCATAACTGCAGCACTCTATACACTCTTTACAGTTTATTTTATATATAAAAAAACACCACAGAAACACCCATGTAAGCATGCAACTGTTTGTGTTTAGATAAACTTAATTAGCAGTGAAGTTGTCGATATTATAGCACATGTGAGATATGATTTAATATGCCAGCAGTAGTTTCCAAAGGTTTTATGGCAGTCAGATTCTTGATGCTGGACTAACTTTTCTCAAGAAGAGTGTGAGCGTTCAGACTTTAAATAACAGTGAATGAAGACTGACAGGAGACAATTGCATTCATGTGCAGATGTGCCTCAGATCACCAATATGTCATCTCTCTTCCCTGGCGTATGGAGCTTTTTCCCCTTTGGCCAACTTTTCCCAATGCAGCAGCTTTAAATTCCATGATGTTATTAACTTTTGAGAGTAACAAAATAGTGTTTTTAATTAGTTTTAAGAGCTCTGAGAACATAGCCGAATGCTGTAATCTAGTCACATTCCTGCTCTGTTGATCTTTGGTTTTGTTTTCGAGGTACTGGGCCAGAAAGATCTTTGGGAGAAATGACAGCTAGCGACTGTAAAGATTTCCATGTCAGCACATGGAAATGATCTTATATGAGCTGCTGTGTCAAATTATTAATGGCCCAGCTATGCTGGAATGTCCAGTGCCCTATCTAGTATACTAATCTATATGTAGTGGAACCATGAAGTGCGTAGATGTTTGTTATCTTTAAGGCAAGGCGGTTCTGGACGATTGGTTTAGGGAAGCGTTAATCGGTGCACCTGGAAACTGGAAAACACTTCCCGAACACCCAATGTACTTGTTACATCATAAGAAGAATGGTATCTACGCTAATATTAGTCTGTCTCATTCTTATTCTGTGTGTCACTGGATACCCCCCCAACGGATCAGGCGGTATCCAGTCCAGATGTGGATCTCACATCTAGACCCGCGGTCAGCGGAGATCATGTCAACTAGATGAGCCCCAGAGACAGATCCCCTGCGAAGACCTTAGGCGATAAGACCATGACCATGAGAACCAGACGAGTCCTCTGCTCAATCTGACTTGTGTTGCAGACTGGTTTCTTCCAAGGTTTTTTCTCCATTTCTGTCATCGATGGGGTTGTGGTTCCTGTTGCCTTTGGCTTGCTTAGTTTGGGACACCTAATTTACCTAATGACAATACTATCGACTTTATTGCACAGACACTATTGGAAGAGAACTGAACTGAGCTGAACTGCCTTTAACTAGAAAATTGACTGTTTACTATTGTCATCTTTTCAGAGCTGCTTTACGGCAGAAGTGAAATTTGTTTGCATTATCGACAATGCTCTTTGTAAGCTAAACCGTGAAGCTGCTTTGACACAATCTGTGTTGTATAAAGCGCTATATAAATAAAGGTGACTTGACTTGACCTGAGGAAGGATAGTTGTCCTTGGTGACACACTTTGTTTCTTTAGAATCCCTAAAAAGGCTTTCTGATATTCCCCGTTTCCTGAATCAGACACTTTTTATCTTGAATAATGTTGTTACACTAAAATATCATTAAGAACATTAAGTGTCAATCACTAAGTGTCAATCATTTTGGGGGTGTACTGCTGCATGGATGAGCAGGGAGTTTTTACCCAGAACAGAACCATACCGCCAAACAAAACTTTATGCTAAGTATCTATCATTTTGACGAAAGTGGTCCTGACAGAAATAAATGCTAAATGGAAGGGTTTTGCATCACCCTGAAGCGGATTATTTTGTGATAATGACCAGCTTACTGTACTTTATCCAGTACTTTATTACTACTACTACTAACTACTTAATTAATATATTGACATCAAATATTGACTTGAATTGTAATTATTTTATTATGGGAGAAGAAATCGTGTCCAGGAACTCTGAAGGAAATTTCAGCTATGCATCAACCTTTCACTGACCATCTGTTAATTATTCTGCTTATTTATTTTAATTATTCTTAGTCCACTTTAAACATTATCAGTAACTTTGCAACTACATGTCAACTAAATCTAGTATTAGTAGACTGTTAGGTTATGGAGGTAGGGTTAGTAGAATAAGTTGACCATGTACTGCCAAGTTACTATAGTCAGCTGAATGTCTGTGGGGAACCACAAATAAATAGTGTTAGCGGATATTAAGCAAACAGTCTAATAATACTCTAATGACTGCTTGCTGACATGTAGTTGCAAAGTTGCTTATAGTTAGTAGAATGTCTAAAAGTGGACTATAAAATAAAAGTTTTAATCTTATTCAATGCACCCCAAAAAAATTAAATGAATGCTAAACCTATAATGCATAAAACAAGAACTGAAATGTCAGGTGTTTCTACTTAGTATTTGCCTTTTAAGTTCTTTACAGTACACATGATGGAGCAGCACAGTTTACTCTCATTGCAAGAAGAATGCTGGAGTATTGCAAGTTAGATGGAGAGTGGACAGTGGACAGTGGACAGCAACTATCACAGCCATATCACCCTGCAGCCCAAGACTGGTTGCACACTGAAGCTAAGCAGGTTTGAGCTGGTCAGTACCTGGATGGGAGACCCTCCTGGGAAAACTAGGTTGCTGTTGGAAGAGGTGTTAGTGAGGCCAGCAGGGAGTGCTCACCCTGTGGTCTGTGTGGGTCCTAACGTCCCAGTATAGTGATGGGGAGACTGATACGTAAAAAAGCCACTGTCCTTCGGAAGGCGTTAAACGAGCCGACTCTAGGTGTCATAAAAATCCCCGGAACTTCTAGTAAAGGTAGGGTGTGTAACCCCCCCCCCGGATGTCCTGGCCAAATTGCACCCTGGCCTTTGTCAATCATGGCTCCTAAGTAATCCCCACAACCACTTGAATTGGCTCATGACTCCTTCCTCCCTCCCTGAGAGGTGTGTGTGAAGCGCACTGGCGCTGGTTGTCCGTGCTGCCGTCGTATCATCAAAGTGGATGCTGCACAACGGTGGTGGTGGAGGAGAGGGACCCCCACATGATTGTAATGTGCTTTGGGTGTACAACAATACACAATAAAGCGCTATATAAATGCATAATTCATTCATTCATTCAACTCAGAGCTCTTTTCACAGATGTTTGATGAAGCCGAGTGTCGCTGGCATCAATTTTCTTCATTTCAAACCACCCTAGTGTTGTTTTGGCAGTGTATCTTAATGTATTGTGCTGCATTCATCTTCCCATCACTCTTGATCAGACTGCCAGTCCATGGTGCTGAAAAATACCCTCACAACATAGGTATATGTATCAGTATGGCTGTACTGTAGGTCCATATTTCAAAGTATGTTCATTGCCTTGGAATCAGTCTTGTATATTTCCTTGGATATTAGTTATTAATCACATGACATGTTTGACTTAAAAACTTCTATGCCAAGTTGCCTTACAGAGCAATAGCAATTGCGATGAATGAGAATGCTGATGAAATGACACGGCAGCTTATTCTTTGTGACTGAACACATAAAAACCACAGTAAACCACTCATTTACATTTTACTTCTATTCTGCAGATATATTAGTAGATGCATTTATCCAACAGGAGACATAAAGGACAAACTATCATGAAGTGTATTTTTATTGTGGTGCTTCTCAAGTTCAATATTCTTACGCATAAATTGTTTACTATGATTTATAAACATAAGTGACTTGTAGTAGTAGTGAAGTAACGTAAGGTAAATAGCGCCAAAGTTAAGTCTGAACACGTTACAGGAGAGACTGTATTAAGTGGTGCAGGATAATTAAGCAATTAGCAGCCAGTCAAAAACTGCAATGCGCAGGAAGTCTGACAAACCAAAATGGTTCCATATGGGTTGTATGCAAACGGCTGTTAATGCCAATGTAAACTGCCTCAGAATGTATGATTTTTCTATGAAGAGTGTTTACTGAGGTGTAGAGTGATGGAGTTGATCAACAACATAGCTCATATCGCTTTAAGCCTTGTCAGAACTCAAAGGTTGGCCTTGGAAAGAAAAGCAGGCTGAGAAAAAGCTGAAGGCTCGTCGAGCGACAGAAGTGGAAGGTGGGCACTATACAGGGTAATCCTCTCCCGTGTTCTTATCGTACGTTGGTGCTTCAATCCCAACCATCACAGCTATTATGCAGCATTTCTCCTGAGAAATACCCGTGCCCCTCACTCTCTGCCCAATAATATTATTAAAAATATAAGTTTGTCACATAATTAATCAAAAAGCCCCCAAAATGTCTAACTCAGAAATTAAAGTTCTGTCTTGCTACTCACCTCTTTCTTGTGAGACGAGAAGGCGAATGTGTGGCAATCCTAAAATAGCTGTGGAATTCACTACCACCTGATATCAGAAATACCGACTCTCTATCTCTTTTTAAATCCAGATTCAAGTCTCACTTGTTTAAGATTGCATACCTCACCTAAATGTGATTTGTCCAGTCCTACTTTACTCTGTTTTAGTCTTTTGTATATGGTATTTCTTGTTTGTTTTCTATTGTCTTATTCGTGAATTTATTGTGCGGTGTCCTTGAGTGTTGAGAAAGGCGCCTGTAAATAAAATGTATTATTATTCAAATGTATTATTTCATACAACAACAGTTTATAGTGACCTCATCTGACAAACAAAGCCAAAAATGTGTGCTAACTTAGCCATTACAAAACCTTTCTGCTGAGCTTCAGTTCACACTTCACAGAATGATACCTTGGAATTCTCCTGAACGATTTTATCGTATGATACAGATTTCATAGTTTCATCAATGTCATCAAGCTCTCCTGATCCAGAGGGAACTATTAGACTGTCACCATTAGACTGTGATTTGCATTCAGTAATACGAACCTTATGCCGACTGTAGTGTTTGCTTAATATTTTTCATTTCAACCAGACTCATCCATCCACAAAAACATTCTGTAATGACATGTGGTTGAGTAAATAACGAGAAATGTATGTCTTGGGTAATCTATCCCTTTTCTTTCATTTTACATTACATAAGTTAGTCCTAATAATGTTTATCTGATTTACTGAGATGGGAGTTTTCTACATTTTTAAATATGTTTATTTTAACATTAGAAGTCATGGGGAAAATGTCAATATTTTAGTACTGAGTGGTTCTTTGAGGAAGCTTATGGATTGTTGGGGTTCAGTAGTTTGGGTTAAAAAGAAGGACTTCACAGAAGCCATATATGGATCTATTTGACATTAATTTTATAGAAAAATGCAGATGCCGGATCTTCTGTCTGTTCTGGTTAAGTAAACTAAGGGATGCTGCTGTGTGTAATTTTGCAGCTGTACTCACATTTATTTGTATACAGAAGTGACAAATGGGCTAATCCAGAATTACCCTGCTCTTCCTAATATGGTTTTCATAGTGCATACAGTATGTTGCACATTTCCCAATTTCCATCACTGTTGGGGGGAATGCATTACAAGCAACGCGAGTTACGTAATCAGATTACTTTTTTCAAGTAACTAGTAAAGTAATGCATTACTTTTTAATTAATAATAAAATATCTGAGTTACTTTTTCAAATAAGTAACTCCGGTTACTTTGTTTTCCCATTTATTGACTGGCAGCTCTCCTGTCCTCACATGAGGAGAAATCAGGAGTGAGTGCAGAGGCGTTGTGTGCGCTGTGGAAACATGATGCTTGCTGTAGTTCTAGACTAAATGTCAACATGCATTTATGACCCTGCAGCACAAAAGCAGTCTTAAGTCGCTGGGGTATATTTGTTGCAATAGCCAAAAATATATTGTATGGGTCAAAATTCAAAAATCATTAGGACATAAAGTAAAGATCATGTTCCATGAAGATATTTTGTCAATTTCATACTGTAAATATATCCAAAACTTTTTTTTATTAGTAATATGCATTGCTAAGAACTTAATTTGGACAACTTTAAAGGCGGTTTTCTCAATATTTAGATTTTTTTGCTCCCTCAGTCCAGAGGTTTCAAAGTGTATCTCGGCCAAATATTGTCCGATCCTAACAAACTATACATCAATGGAAAGTTTATTTATCAGCTTCAGATCTATGACATCTCATGACGGTGCCCTATGGCCTCGTTTTGTGGCAGGGGACATTACTATCTCACTTACACAAAGACAGATTCAAACACTAACTGGTTTCCATCAACTGACCCATTCCAGCTTTCATTAACTTTTGTTTTTCCAGGATATTCCAAAATTCTAAAGTCTAAGACTAGTTTAAAACACATACACCAAGAAATGTCACATTTGTTTTGATGTTTTTGGAAAATTCTACATCATTTTCGAGAATCATTTTATTTTAATGACTCTAAAAATGAGTTGTAGTCTGTAAATAAAAAGCAATAGCATTTTATTTACATCTTAAATACACATGTACACATTTTAATTTAGTATTTATTTATTGGTTTATAAATGTCATTGTTTTTTTTGTTTTTTGTATGCCATGTTTTGCATGTGACATAAGCTTTGAGGCATCTAGCATGTCATTTGTAAATTCAGACCAGCATCTAAAACCGCATTCATCTGTCTAAGTATTGAAGGAGACTCATCGGGAATTCTGTGCATTCATACTAATGTTTCACGGCATTTCTGATACCAGAGCTCTGCCTCAAATGTCTCATGTAATCTTGAGGTCATCTCAAACAGACAAAACATTCCCTGAGCTTCACACACACTGTGCTCACGGGCATTTCACACTGCGATAAACAAACTTCACTCAGAGGCAAAGCTTTGACGTCAACTGTTGTATCAATCCTCTGCTTCTTAGTGACACACGCGGACCTTTGATAAAAAGAGGAAAACAAAACTATCACTGGGATTTTATCATGAAAGGACTGCTGGAGGTTACTATAGAGACACGGCATACCTTGCTGGGTAAGCTTCATTAGAGATAAGCACAAGGAGGAAAGTAGCCCATGTAAATGTGTCACACACATTAATAGCCC
Organism: Sinocyclocheilus anophthalmus; assembly: GCA_018155175.1. Lineage (NCBI taxonomy): Eukaryota > Metazoa > Chordata > Actinopteri > Cypriniformes > Cyprinidae > Sinocyclocheilus > Sinocyclocheilus anophthalmus. The sequence goes on along the minus strand of JADLZN010009414.1, from coordinate 21,938 downwards.
TTATTTGATAATGATCCTTTTAGTGTCATAGTAACAGCTTGGGCTGAATAAATGGCTTATGAAAACAGTATCTATATTTTTCTCACCTCTTTTATGTTTTAGATAAAGATGAACATGCACACGGATCCAGCACTCGCGACAGGTGATGTGATCCGTATCATGTGAAGACACATTTGATGATTGATTAAACACAGGAAAAGGTCAAAGTCATCATTGGGCCATTGGTTGACTTATGGACAAACCATGATATAACCACAGTCCACTGGACTAGTAAACAAAGATGCCAGTATGTTAGGGTGACCATACATGCCCGATCGGTGTATGACATCAAAATACCTCGAGAGCATTTTGAAAGCATAAGGACTCTCGAGGTATTTTGATGTCCGATCGGTCTGCACACGCAAACAAAGCCAAAACATAGATATTTTAGGCAATATAGAAATCCTGGCCAGGACGCGTCCTGGGAAAATGGCACGTATGGTCACCCTACAGTATGTTCAAGTTGATTGTTCATTGAAATTGTCACGATCTCTGCCTGTGGTTTATTGGCTCTTGTTGGTAGTCGGTCCTGTTGCTTTGTTCACCTCATGTTTCCCTGCTGCTCTGTTCCCTTGTTTGTTGCCATGGATGCTCATTGGACTACACCCAGGGGGGAAAATGTCCATGGTTAATAGGATTGGTTCCGATTGGTCGGACATGCTGCGTTCAAGGCCTTCTGGGACGTTCGTACTTACGAGTTGACAAGTCGTACATTACGCGTCAGCCGTTTAGCGGCACAAGATGGCGGTGGTGTACTTTTTAATAAATACAGAAAATACAAGAGGGTCGTTTACATCTGCCTAGAAATGAGAGCAAAGAACTGCATCAGGGGTGTTTGCGTTTAAGATTTTACAAACGTCCAACATGGCAAATCAAACGATTGTCATTTTAGGTGCAAAAATTATGCAACATTTGTTACTTGATTTATTAACTACGGATAACAAGGAACATGACCAATTTAGTTATAAGCACCACAAACTTAAACATCAATGACAACAAAATTTACCGTCAACTATAAGACGGGATCCACGATCCGCCATGTTTCATTGACACGTCCCCACTCGGAAACTCGGGCTAAAGAAATTTAGAGTTTCCACTAATAATAACGACTTTGTGGTGGGTTAGTGCGTTCAATTCGTACTACGAACTATTCGCTAATGAGCTTAACCCAAACAATAGACCATGTGTTTGTCCGTGGGTTTGTGGTTATGGTTACGTTACGTCCGGGTCTGAGCCCCAATATCTGGTTTGCAGTTTTGCTTCAATAAATTCCTGCACTAGATCCTCGTCCAGCCTGCATCATTACAGGACTGACTGACCGGGCCAGGGATTAGCAGGAATGCACTTAGTTAACCGGAATGGGCGAGCACTCCTCAGAGGACCACACTCTACATTTGGACCTAGCATACCTCACATATCAGGACAGTTATACTAATTACGTTCTACTGTGCTGGACTCATGAACCATTAAAATTTCAATTCTAGTATGGACATGATGGACTTCTAGGAGTTGTGGAGCCGCTCCCAACCAGTGAATCCTATTCCTGTGGGGGCGGTGGGAGGATTACAACATGGCACGCAGAACCCCCTGCCCTTGGTCTGATCTAGGTATCCCCGGACCGTGATTTCAACCGAGAGGAAACGACCACCAGAGCGAGCCTTTAGCATGCTGAAAACACGCTGGTGCTCTATTTTCTTCAAGGCCTTAGAGGTGAGCCCTGCCTTCATGACTGAGGTTGTTGCATGCTGCGCTGTGCTTCACAATCTCGCTCTTCTCAATGGGGAAATCGTTGAGCCAGAGGATGAGGAAGACTATGATGATGATGCCCCCTGAACCACACAACCTTGAAGCAAGAGATGGAGAACATGTGCGGAACAATCAAGCTGCCACTGTATCTGCTCCACACATTTGTGTGCCTGCTTTCCATGAGCATCACTAGGTTAAAATGTTTTACAATTCGTGACCCACAATTCACGTGTGGGTGTTTTTGTACGTTACACCACTCATATTCACACAATATTCATCACTTTATAAATAAAGTAATTAATGAATGTTATCATTATCTAAAAGTATCACCAAATATATACATATAATTATATTTTTAAATATATGTTTGTTCTTGCACAAATCAAAATGTGTAATTGATTGGAAGATGCTTTTCTCTCATCACTTATTATGCTTATTTTTTTGCAATTATTTCAAGGAGGTAAAGGGATCTTCAGTGCTCGCACCAGGCTGCTGACTTTTCAGATCCTACCCAAATGCACAAACATAAAACAAAAGCAGTCATTTTTATATTAGAAGTAACAAAATGATCTTACTTCATATTTTTGTTTCTGGGTTTCCCCCTTTTAAAAAAAAAAAAATGCCGCCGTCACCTTGCCTTGCAGGTCCTGCTCCACCACAAAAGCCCTGCAGCAAACACACAGAAATCAAGAATCAGAAAAGGTTAGGGTTAGGTGTGCTCAAAACTACATTTACATGTTGAGGTAGTCCACTCACTTTTTATCCAACACAAATGTTCCTCAATTTTTCAACAGCACTAATGGACAAATACAAAAGATAACCTATGTTTATTTACTTGATATAAAATTTGTTTATGTACATTACTTACATTCATCTAATGTAAGCAGTGTTGACAACAGTGAATTCTACTACATGTCTCGTAAAGTGCTATCGCAATTTTATTTTTCCCGTCAGCTGTTCAATAAGTGTCTTGCGTTGTTATGGTGTTAGAATGTATGTACAGACCTTGGAAGAGTCGTGTGCGTAGGGAGCTCCCCGTGTTAGTATATAAATAAACATCTATAATAATCATAAATCACAAAATATGCTCCCTGTCTAGCGTCTTTACACATTCAACAAATTAAACAACAGTGTGCGTACGGTAGCTCAACAAAATGTTTTGAACACTAAGAACTCGGACTGAAGCAGTAGGACATCCAGGGATTTCACGCCTGCTCCTCTCTTCATGAATTTGTTTATCTTACTAGATTAGTCAGGCAAGAGGAGATCGAATGCAAAACATATGTAGAAAATGTCGATCTCATTCCGATCGATCGCCTGCAGGTAATTCTCGCCTACACTTTTTTGAGTACTAAGGATTCAGATATACTTATTGTTTGCTTCGATTTTGCTACTATCTAGTAGGGAAGTATGCAGCCTCAGTGTTTTTTTAACAATTTATTGCCGAAGAGAACTGGATTACTGTTTAAAAAAACAACAAAAACCAGCGTGAAACGTTTAGTGGCTCACTCATAAATTGACTTGTTTCGTTCCTAAATGAATCAGTCTTTTGAACAAATCAGTTAAGTGAATGATTTAAGTGATGACTTACTCTTAACAGTTGAGTGAATGATTCAGTAACTCATAGTCACTTATTATGTCTCATTCTTGAAGTCACTCACTGTGTTTCTAAATTATTCTGATTCAGTGTTTTTTAACAAATTGGCTGAGTCAATGAGTCACCTTTAAAATCACTTGTCACCACTGTGTTACTGGTATGTAGTAATGTAACCTACATAAAGAGTCAAAGAAAAGTCCAAAACTTCACCTCATAACGTTTCATCAGAAAGTCTCAACTCACTTTCTGGTGATGTATGCAGGATTTCTCAAATCATTTTGTTGCGCTTAAATTCTGTCCCTGCAAACTCACGTTCATCTGCATACTTGAGTTCCTTTTGATGATAAAAAATTAAAAAAAAGAAAATAATTTTAATTAATTTAAATTTATTTAAGTGAATTTAATTTTAATAAAAAAAAACTACTTGGCAGGACAGACACGAAACTGTGATTTATTTTATTTCATCTGACCCTGGTGAGAATGCAACTAACCCCCCCCCCCCCCCCCCCCCCCCCCCTTCATCTGTAACACCTTATTATAATGTTTGCACTTTGAACAGGATGCTTCATCAGTGATGTAATGAAAGAAAAAGACAATAAAAGACACAAAAGACCATCGTCATATAAACAACAGTCTCCCTCCTTTAGCTGAGAAAAGAACAAACACAAGTCCCTTTTGCAGGCGGCCAGAGACATCCAAATGTTTTCAAATGCAGGACTTGCCATGTGTGATTCAGCAGCCTTAATGTCCAACTTTAACCAATATGAATTAGGATTAACAACAAACACATGCCGACTAGATGTAGACAATCGATAAGGATAGTTTATTGAGTTTACTGAGTGCATATTGCTTCAGTTTAGATTGATCTGATTCCCAGATTTTCGCTCATTGCTCTCCCTGTATATTTATTTCTCTCTCAGCGGATGAAGTGGTACTAGATGTGTTTAAGGAGCTTCCAGGAAAGAATATTCTTTTCATTTCACTCACTTGCCGGATACAGTTGTTAAGAACTAAGTAGATGTAATTCCATTATGTAATGACGCTGCTAGATTCTTACTGAGAGCATAAAACATATCTAAGTACAGGTCTTGTTTTTTTTTTTTTTAGCAATCCAGTATAAGCTATTTTCTACTGCTTTTCATCTGGGCTTTTATTGTTTTTCCTCATTTGAACAACTTTTTGCCTATGCTGAAAACTTACCAAACATTGCATGCAAGAAGGGTCTGTGGTTAATTGCATTTTGTGTAATTTTGGGATGAATGGTTGCCAGGCAACTGTAGTAAAATATGAAATATATTATTTAAAACACCAGCCTCACTACACCATTTGAGCTAAAGAGTGAAAATTCCACATTTTCTCATGTGAAACAAACTTGCTTCACAGACTTCATAAATGGACACATATAGAACTAGAAAGATAGAACTATGAAAGATCTTCCACTCACCCAATCTGAGATTTTTACGTCATCTTTGCAAATCGCTTTTGTAAGTAAATTAATTAAATTTGCTTTGCTGGATCTAGAAATTACAGTTCTTCTCGAACTTCTTTTTTGACACTTGTGGATGTAATAAAGATGGTATTTGTCATTGCATTAATAAATTAATTGTGTTTTAGTATTCACGTTTTGTACACACATGTTAAACATAGTAATTTCTCTCGAAACAGTCAGGAAGAAATATGAAGTGACAGGTGTCCATGTTAAGCTGTAATATTAGATGAAAGTCAGCTATGTGAAATACTCGAGACCTGGTAGGTACAAGATACAATTCTTCAGTGGTGAGACATCAAAGAAAACAAAGCAAAATCTTGAGCAGTGGACTGATTTTTCCCTATTATGAACACAGAAGTCAGTCCATTTCATCTGTATCTTAACAGTACCTTCTCACATCTTTGAAACTCTGTAATTGCTGCTTCTATATTTGTTCTTCATGGCTGTAGAAGACAGGATGTGGTAATATTAGGCAAAGAGGTAAATGATGTGTCTGTGCTAGTGGGTCTTGATCAATGTTGGCCCTGCTGTTAAAACCAGTTTAAACCAGTCTAAGCTGGTTATCGGCTTTCCCAACCTGGCCAAATTAGTCAGACTGGTCTGTTTTGAATCTTACAAAGGGAACTTTTCAGCTACACCAAAGTAAACCAATGAACACACACCTACCTTAGGCTGGTTTTAGCAGGGTTTTTTGAAATTTTATTTATTTATTTTTTACGGTGGACTTGTGTTAATCCTAATTATGGTCATTACATTACTGTTACTTTTTACTTTTTGCATTTCTGTATTTGTTTCACTTACATTTTGTATGGTTCTTCTGTAATTATGCGGTGCTAATTATTATTGTACTGTTAATTTGCATGAATATTTTGGTAAATATTTAGGTCAGGTAAATTTTTTAACTTCTGTCATTAATTATGAAACATTGGTAGTGCTATATATGTGTGTGTGTGGTGTGTGTTTTCTGGAACATTCTGGAATATTCTGGAACATTGATTCCAGAACATTGTGGGACTAGTCATAAAAGATTAAAATAATCCAACATACACATCTGAAGTTTTGGACAACTCACTTTTGGTTAGTTCAGTATTACGCATGTGCCATGTAATTTTTATGCATGAGTAATAATAGGCTTGTATAAGTTGTCAACATATAAATATATATTTTTTTAGCTTTCATGTTAATGATACACAAAAAGTAATGTAATTTTTGTATTCAGCATGTCAAACTCCATAAAGAAGCATTAAAAATAAAAGCAGAACAAAACATTGAAAAAATTTGTTTCACAGTTTAAAAGGTTGTTCTCATGCAACACCCAACGGTGTTTGATGTCATGCTATTGTCATGTGCTAGTTTGAATGTGAAAGGGAAGATTTTCAGTGAACCACAGCTTTCAGTCTGTTCCTGACATCAGTTCATCGTACAGTTTCAGTAGATCATCTGCAGCTCAACAGCTGCTGGTCACATCCACTTTTATTGCACGGAAAAGAGCAGCTCAAGGCATTCTGCTGAACATCAGCTTCAGTTTTCGGCAGGAGAAAGTCAGTCATTCAGATTTCAAATTACATGATGTGAGTAAACAATGATGTAAATCTCTTTAAAGGGGTTATAGGATGCTACATGCACTTTTACAAGTAGTTTGAACTGAAATGTGTTGGCAGTGTGTGTACACAACCACCCTATAATGATAAAAATCCACCCGGTGTTTTTTTTTTAAAATCTGGTTAAATGTTTTCCCCTTTCTCAAATCGAGCCGATCTCAGATGCCTGTCTGTGTGACGTCACACAGACAGGCCCCTCCCACGATAGTTTGATTGACAGTAGCGTTTCAGCACAGAATGGACTGGCGTCTTACCTTAGACCCGCACCGAGTGACTGTCATCAGTCCGCTATTGTTTCACCGCTGGAGCAGATGTAGACAAGAATGACTCCTAACAAGCGATTGAGGTGTTCTGTTGTTGGATGTAATAATGAACATAGCAGTCGTCATTTACTCCCGACATCTGAGCCGCTGAACTCGCAGTGTTCAGCGAGTTGTTCAGTGAATTGTCAGAAACAATGTTCAGAAACATTGTTTCTGAAGGGAATGCTCCCCCGAGCTACATAAATGCGTCTATGTTCGCGCGAATCATTCATGATCCAGTTTCATCTACAGAAGAAGTGAGTGTAAGCTTTTGTAATGAAGCTTTGCAAATCGCCTTTCCTAATAATGTGCTAATTAGCAGGTTTCACGATGAATGCGGCTGAAGTAAACAGTCTCTCTGAGAGCGGCTGGAAGAGAGGGGCGGGGTCAGCAGAGCTCATTAACATTTAAAGGAAAATGCTACAAAAACGGCTTGATCTGAAAAATGTGTTTTTTTACACTACCACTGAGAAATTTTAACCAAACTATGTTACAGACTTTTCATTAAGACCCTAAAGAACTTGTGGAAAATGGGCATCCTATGACCCCTTTAAGGCAATATACCTCACCATTTTCTTCTTGAAACAGTTTTTGATTCACCAGGTCCCCACTTCTGCTCCCTCTCATTTCTAAACCTGCACCCACATTTCATTCACCCCTTCCCACTCCAGATCGATCTATAGTATGTATGTATGTATGTACGTATATATGTAGGCATGTATTAGCCATTCTTCCAGTTTCTGTCATTTTTTACAGCAATTTTTTTTTTTTATTCATTACGGAAATACTGTACATGTACTGTAAAAGAAGACCAATCACAATTCAGTATGCAAATATAACATAGCTAAATATCTTTGTAACCTTAAACACTATTGTAATTGTCATTTCAAAGTTTAATTATAAATTAAAGTTTGAATTAAGTCTGTACATTCATCAGTTCAGGCTAAATTAAAGTTTAATGCTTAGGGTTAAAGGGTTTACAAGTGTTTTAGTATAATTTATATATTATTATGGTTTATTTATTTTTATTTAGCATTACTTGTTATTTTATATGTTCAGTTTCTGTGAGTTTTAGTCATTTGTTTGGTTGTGTGTTTTTGTCATTTTTATTAATATTATTATTATGTTATATAGTTTTTATTCGTTTTATTTCAGTTATTGTAGTACATCAAGGTAGACTAAATTAAAATGAGTTGCTTTGGCATCTAGCATCTATCTTTATATTTAATAACAATTTGTGTTACTTTATTTTAGTTAATGTGTATTTCAAGAAACATTCTTTTTTTCAATGTTTTTAGCTTTAGTAAACAATAATAACCCTGTTTAGAACACACCCTTGACAACAACATTTGAGGAATATCAGTACAGTCTTGTTTTGCAAACACTATAATAAAACATCTGAGGTTGGTTGCACAGTTTTTACAATAGTCAGTCATAATTGTAGTAAGTGGTGGAAACAAGTGGGACTGCTAATCAAATGCAGACTCACTATCCCCAGAAAAATGACCAATCACCATGAAAAAATGTTCCTTTGGCTCATCTCTTGAGTTTTGCGGTGCACTGATTTCCCACTGCGTCTGAAGTCATGTGTGAAGATGCTTATCTGATGAGCCATGCAGCAATATTAGTGAGAAGAAGATTCTGGCCTCCGTTCTGAAAGAGAACGTTCTGTGGCTTGAATTACTGGCAGATGCTCTGCTTTTGCTATCATGAAGGCCGAAGTGGACAGCGGCGATGTCCCTCTGATAAGATATTAAACCAGAAGCTATAGCAGAATCTTCTCCAACATCTGGCAGAAATGACTGAAAAAAAAGTATATGCACATTTGTGAGTATTTCAGTTTGATTTCTCTGGGTTAAACAGACTTTTCAGAATGCACTTTATTCAGCTACTTGCTGGATGAATATCATATACGATTTCTTCCAGCGGTTTAATCATGAAGTGTTTCTCTGAGACAACATTCATTTGAACCAATAAATGTCACACTCACATCTGCTGCTTTGTAATATGTTGTTCATACCTTTTTTGTGCCCAGAACTGCTGCATCCTTCCCTCCTTTTAGAGGAGAGATGCTCCTTTTGTTGTTGTTTGTGTTTGTTTTTGTATTATTGTATGCCTATTTTAAATACTGTTAGGTATATAGTTCATTGACTATGGCTTTTATCATTGTAGGGTGGTTGTATCCACACACTGCTAAAACACATTTATATGCAAACACCATGTAAAAATGAATTTTGCATCTGATGTCCCCTTTAAAAATATTAATTATTTCAGTAGCTGGCGACAAGTGACTGTCTTCATGAGTCAGTCATTGAAACATTAATTTAACCTTTTAAAACATTGATAAGGGGTGTAAAAAATATTATTATTTTTACCTTGTAACAGGTAACGGTAAAAGTAAAACTATTCAATTTTGAGAGAAATCCAGTGCAGATTCCCCAAAATAATAATTAAGTATAACAGTAAAGTACTTTTACTCAAATACCTCTGACACTGATTCATTCAGAAACAAAGAAAGTCTTTACAAGTGAGTCACTAAATTTGGTTTTTTCTCCTGGTCACACGAAATAACTCAATTGCCGTTTATGTAATCCCGAAACTGAACAGATATGTGAAAAGTGAACACAATAAACAAAGACATAGCTTGGCTTGCCTTGACTAAACAAGTAGGGATGGATAGTCACAGCCATTTCGACAACACTTCTCGAGTTTTTCGACACACTATGATCCAAGGATTATGTTTTATTAACAAGGTTCAGGAGGAGCATGTTCAGATAATCAATCAATTCAGCACAGGTGGAGCTCATCTAGATAATCAACTTAACGCAGGGGCAAAGCTTGGACACCCCACTCGCAACTGCTGCTTTTGTCTCTTTTTTCTTGACAAGAATTATGTTTATTTAGATGCAGTACATCTTTACAACCACAAATGGGAGACTTTTCAGACGTGCACTCCAACTTCACCTAATCTATCTATCTCATAGCAACCTACAGTCAACCCCAGCAACCTACCATAACACCATAGCAACTGCCTACAACACATACACCCTAGAAACCACCTAGCACATCCTAGCAACCACCTGGTACCCTAGCACCACACAGCAACACCCTAGCAACTGCCTAGCAACAAGCTAGCAACCACCTATAACACCCTAACAACCGCATAGCAAACGCCCTAGCAACCACAGGGTTTTTTCTTACGCTCAGAGTTGCAGAGTAAGTTTTGAGCTGACAAAACCTGAGAAACCCAACCCGGTTTAGATCAGGATCAGCTGTTGCACAGTGCTCAGTATAAATGTTCTCTGTCAACTCAGTTTGATCCAGAGTTTGTGAGGTGCGTGCACCTGAAAGTGTGACACGTGCAGCAAACAGCCAATCACACAGAACACGGAGAGCATCAGTGGAATTGACTGTTTCTCAAGAGAGTCACACAATTCCATTCTCTTTGAAGATGAAAGAGCTGTTATGAAAGAATACCATAGAATTGAAACACATTCGACAAGACAGGCATACACACTGCGGCTGAAAGTTTGAGAAGGCAGCTACAGCTATATCAAGTGCAAGTGAATCAACGAATTTAATATTTATATACGAGGAGCTCAAAAGAAAACAAGCTTCATCAGTTTAAAAAGCTTTAATATAACACTGAACATTGTATTTTAATATGTTATTATGTAAGGCGTATCTCCAAGTCGCCCACCCTCCCACCCCTTGATGTTGTATAGCGGAGGTTGTATGGTAATTGGATACATCGACAATTAATTTCATGAATAAGTGTGTGATTTAATTATGTTATTTATGTAAATCAATTTACAGCACTTATATATATATATAATATATATCTATATATATATTATTCTCTATATACTTTATGCCATCCTGAATAAAAAAAAAAACCTTCAGCAGCTAGTAGACTAAATGGCATGCGCTCATGATGTGCGCTTATGGCCTGAGATGCATTGTGGATTAGTGAAGGAAGAGAAATGCTTTTATTACATAACTTTCTGGTCTTGGCTGCAGAACACTTTTTTTCCTGAAGCTTTCAAGCCTGTGTAGAATACTGGAGTCCCTTGCTTTTTGTCACCCCTCGTCCCCAGCCTTGAACACGTCTTGACAACCACGTCCTGAGCACAGACCCAAATTATATGGAAAATCTTCTGCTGTCCACTCTCATGGTCACTTGGAGCTGCGGACCCCCTCGGTGCCATCAGGTTGATGTATCCCAGAAGCCTTGGATGCATTTGCATGAGCTTTGTGTCAGCTGTATATGGTCAAGGTAAACCTCTCATTACTCTTGCAGAAAGTTTACAGCTCCACTGAATTGATAAAGGTTTTCAGAATCTCATATATATATATATATATATAATATAGAAGTAATACACACACCATCATATATACACACACCACAACACACACATCTATATAATATATATATATAGTTTAAACTATCTTCATCTGAAATACAAAAAATATCTTCTTATTTGAGATCTGTTTTAAAATTACAACAAAATAAATTACATTTTACCTTTAAAATGTAAGAAGATTTATACAATTTTGCCACCAATTTTTCAGAAGATTAAAAATGAACTTTTACATTAATCTAAATGCCTCTAATTGCTCATTACATTCATGCATTCAACAGAAACACTGTCAAACAAATAAATAAATAAAAAATAGAAATGTTATACTGCATATTTCACTTTAATTTTGACAGACATAATAGACTTGAGCAGGGGCATTTTTTGACCGCTTATCTTAAATATGAAGGCATTTTTGTCCATTTTGGTGGCATTTTGACCCAAACTTCTGTTCATTTCTGATCGTTTTGTGGACTGACAAAAAATTAATTCATAAATCTCTTTCGGATTGTGACGAGTGGGGCGGGGCCGCTATTCGTTGGAATGTAGCGGCCGTGAAGTAAATTTATAAGTACGAAACCTGTGCCCTCCCGGTCTCGAGTCCCACAGAGGATCCCCGAGGATAAAAGGAGATAACACGGGAGGACGAGAGAGGACCCAGGCCTGAAATTTATTATGTTTTATGCGTCAGTCGTCATTGAGGGGCTGCCGCTTTTACTTTCATTTTGTGTTTGTTCAATTGTTTATTAAAGTTTTATATTTAAATATTCGCCGGTTCCCGCCTCCTTCCCGTTCTACGAACTTTGTTACATTGGGGCCGAAACCCGGGAGGAAGGAGGGACACACTGTCAGAGAGCCTTCGCTGCTGAGGAGATCGGGCAGCATGAAGGAGCGGAGACCGCCAGTGGCTGCCCGAGGCGGCGATGCTGGAGCGATGGAAGACGAGGTGGGACGGAGAGCTTGCTGCTGCGCTCCTGGGTCGAGGAGGGGTGGCTTCCGTCCGTGAGGGAGCGGAGGAGTCGGCCCTGTTTGCCAGGAGGCCGGAGCCTGCTGCCGTCAACCAGAGGAGCCATTGCCATCCGCCAGGAAGCGGAGGAGCAACGGGCCATCCACCAAAGATGTCCAGTACCATCGCATGGCACCGCAATTGAGAGCCTCTCAGCTGGTTGAGGACCAAGCGACAGTGTGTCGGGGAACCGGACCGAGAATTTTTTTTCTTTTCCTCTCTCCCCTCTCTCGTCTGTCTCTCCTCAACCTTCCGTGTCCTTTTCTCTCGCCTCATCTGTCCTTACACCCAGGTACGCCGCGGCCGCCGTGATCGGCTCCCTCGGAGGGGTGAGGGGGGGAGTAGAGCGCATTCTCGTGAGTACCCCTCGGCCTGCGAGGGGCGATGGGGGTATGTGACGATAGGGGCGGGGCCGAGAGCCGTGGGAACGGAGTGAGGCCGGTGGAGTAAATGATAATGAGCGACATCTGAGACACTCACAGGTCTCGAGTCCCACGGAGGAGCTCCGGAAGGATAAAAGGAGGAGTAACGACAGTGAAGGATGAGAGAGGACCAGGCCTGGATTATATGTTGTTGTTTTATTATGTTTTATGTGGCAGTCATCCGTGATATAATTTTGCTAATCAAGACTCCATTAGTAAGCAAATGGGACATTTTCAAGATTTTAAGATTAGAAATGGGTTTTACCTTCTACTTTTTTATAAAATGTGTGATGTTACTCCATCCATGTTCATTTATTTTGTCCTGCAGTGTAATGACTCAAAATGTTAGCATTAGTAAATTCAAAATGTGTTTTACATATATGTGTCTGTGAATGTAGCAGATGAGAGTCTATCTGTTGGAAACAATGTCAAAATAGCAATAACATTTTATTTTAAGGTTGCGTAGTTACAATTGTTGCATGCACGTATTATAGTAACAACAGGCTATTATGCATAATTACATGCAACCCTAAACCAAACCCTATCCCTTACCTTAAGCTTATAGTAAGTACCTAGTTATGTTACTCAGGTCTTTTTTGTTTACTTACACCTGAACAACATTCCTTAAAAGTAAATTAAACCATCAAATATCGGCAACCGTAAAGGGGTCCTATTATGCTCTTTTCAAAGTCTTGAGTCTTGTTTTGGGGTGTACTAGAACAGGCTCTCATACTAGGTTGTTCGAAAAACATTATTTTTTCACATATTTTATATTATTACAATACCTCTCTCCCTACTGAAATACGAAATGTGCTGTGATTGGTTAGCGGGGCCAGTGTGTGTGTTGTGATTGGTTAGCTGGTCCAGTGTGTGTTGTGATTGGTTAGTTTGGCCAGTGTGTGCTGTGATTGGTTAGTGTGTGTTGTGATTGGCAGCACTCAGCTGCTGGTAGGGAAATTTCATGCCCCTTACCATAGCCGCCTGCAGTTTCATTGTAAATATTGCATCAAAATCAAATCAGTTTGAGAGTGATTTAAACCTGGAAGATTGTAACCACTCTAAGTTCATCTGCCTTGGAAAAGCTAGCGTATCTCCGACATAGTGATAACACTCGTTTCCTTCTCTAGTGCAGCTCAACAGGTCTCGTCTTATTCGTCGGTATTTGTGATATCACAAATCCCGGAAATATGCATTGTAGTCCAAACGAGTCGTTTTTGTAGTTTTTGAAAAGTGATTTCTGCTAAATAAAATATCTCTTTTTGAACTGGACTTTGAGCTTTGTACCTTTGCAGATCTTTTTTATGCTCAAACCGCAACATTACAGACTAAATAAAGTTGAAAAAGTGAAAAAAGCATAATAGCACCCCTTTAAAATGTCCTGCATTGACACCTATTAAAATTGCCATCTAAAACTACGTTAAACTGCAATTTTAGATTATTATTGTATTATAGACAGATAATATTATTATTATCATTTCAGTATTATAATTTGTTAATAAGTTATTAGCCCTGTAACACTTTCACGTACTTATATTTAATAAGGTCCCAATTTATATTGTGTCCCTAATACCTGTGTATTTACATAGTAACTAGATGTGTACATAATATGTAACCACAGTGTTAGTACATATTGGTAGTATCTACAGCTGTAATATTTCTGTAACTACACACATGTAACCGTTTGGGGACTTTGTGTACAGGACATTGGTAACAACACTTTTTTTTCACTTCACTAAGTACTCGTGTAAAAGGAATTATGTAACTACATTTTGTAACAACAATATGAATAAGAGTAATTGGAACAATTTGATCCAAGAGGGTGGAGATTGTTTTTTGGGGTAGGTTTAGGGGCTATGAAAGTGGGAGGAGTGGATCTCGGTTGGGTTGGTGCACAACTTAATAACCAGTGTACTTACATATAATTCCCGCAGGGGAACTGTCCCACTTAATATAAAGTGTTAACATTCTGGACAAACCCACATTTATATTATGCCTAACTTACTGCCTCTGCTGTGTAACTCAGAGTAAGTACCTGGAAATCTATATAAAGTGTACATTTTCGTTACCAACAGTGCTGTTTCGTCCCCCCCCCCCCCCCCCCCCCCCTCTAACACCTGTTTGTACTTTCATTACCACAAAGTGGTTGTTACAAATGTCCTGTTACACATTTGTACTTACACATAACATTCAGTGGGTTGTTACATATGTGTGGTTACACAAACATTAGAGCTGTAGATACTATGCACCAATGTGTACTTACCCTGTGGTTACATACTATGTACACATCTAGTTACTATGTAAGTACACAGGAATTAGGGACACAATATAAAGTGGGACCCAATCTCATAACTTAAAACAATGATGTTGAAAATGCTTAAATTAATTAGATTTTTTAATAATAAAAAAAATACTGTCAAGATACCATCAGATAGTGAGACCCTGCCTGGAAAAGGGAGCCAGGTCTGGGAGAGGAGCTTGCAGGCGAGCGCCTGGTGGCCGTCTTCTGGCCCATGGGGCCCAGTCGGGCCTTGATTGTGGAAACTAGCTTTTGGTACGTGAAATATGAGCTCTCTGGTGGGGAAGGAGCCAGAGTTAGTGTGGGTGATTAAGCGTTACGGCTTAGCGTTACAGCTTCTACGCACAGCTCTGGCTCTGGAACCAAACTCCTATATAGAGCTTGGACTCTCTCCTTCTCTGGAGTCGCTCAGGGTGAGAGGTGCTCCACAGTTCTGCTGGGTGTCTTTAACGCTCATGTTGGGGATGAGGGAGAAACCTGGAAGAGGATGATTGGGAGGAACGACCTGCCAGATCTGAACCCGAGTGGTGTTTTTTTATTACTAAATTTTTTTATTACTTACTCCCAGGGTAGGCTGGAGACATGGACTCCGAGAGGGCTCTGTTCAAAGCCTCTATTGCGGAAGAGGCTGCTGCGAGCTGTGGCTGGAAGGTTGTTGGTACCTGTCGCAGTAGCAACCCAAGAACACGCTGGTGGACATCAGTGGTGAGGGAGGCCGTCAGAAAGAAGAAAGAGGCCTTTTGGCTCTGGTTGACTTGTGGGTCTCCCAATTCTGCTGACAGGTATTGGAAGGCTAGAAGGACCGCAGTGGTCAGAGAAGCAAAAACTCGGGAGTGGGAGGAGATTGGAGAAGCCATGGAGAAGGAATTTTGGTCAGGCCTCAAAGAGGTTCTGGCAAACCATCAGACAGCTGAGGCGAGAAAAGCATGGACTGGTCCTGGCTGTTGCAAGTCGGGACGGGGACTTGCTGACCTCACCTGGCGATGTAGTATGGTGGTGGAAGGAACATTTTGAGGATCTCCTGAACCCAGAGGACATGCCCTCATATATTGAGACAGTGTTGGATGACCCAGGTGAATTCTGGCAGAAGTCACTGAGGAAGTCAAAGTGCCAGGGGTGGATGAGATTCGCCCTGAGATGCTTAAGACTCTGGATGAAGTTGGGCTATCTTGGTTGACACGCCTGATCAACATCGCATGGGAATCTGGAACAGTGCCTGGTGATTTGCAGAGAGGTATGGTGGCTCCCATTTTTAAAAAAAAGAGACCGAGGGGTGTTTTCCAATTATAGAGTAGTCACACTCCTCAGCCTGCCTGGGAACGCCTATGCCAGAGTACTGGAAAGGAGAATCAGACCAATTGTTGAGCCTCAACTGGAGGAGGAACAATGCAGATTCCATCCCAGATGTGGAACAGTAGATCAGCAAGAGACCTGGAGGGGGCATTGGAGTTTGTTTATCCAGTATACATGTGTTTTGTAGATTTGAAGAAGGCTTATAATCGTGTTCCTCAGGATCACTTGTGGGAGGTGCTCCAGGAGTATGGGGTGCCGGGTTCATTAATGCATGCTATCTGGTCTCTATACACCCGGTGTGAAAGCTGTGTTTGTGTCCTGTGTTCACATCTGGTAAGGATGCCTTCTCTATGCATTCCAGTGGAGGTGTTCCGTGCATGTCCATCTGGGAAGAGACCCCAGTGCAGACCCCGGACACTCTGGAGGAGTTATATCTCTCGGCTGGCCTGGGAACGCCTTGGGATCCCCCAGGATGAGCTGGAGGAAGTGGCCAGGGAAAAGGTCCAGTCTTTATCCTAATCTAATTTCATTTTAATCTACTTTATGCCATTCAAGATATTATATACGGAAAGAAATGTCACCGTTAACCAAATGCTGTAGACCTTAAACAGGCCACATGTTTGACAGAACATTTCAAAGATATCAGCCGTAATAGAAGAAAGGAATACATTTAATTTCTTGCTGCCAAATGACTATTGACAGCTCATTATTCTGTATGTTTTGCTTTAGGGAATTGGGATATAAATTTGCTCTTTATCTACATGACCAACCTCAATCCAAAATTATAAGTCTTTAAGGGAAAACACTGCTGTAGATGGGTTATCTCTTGTCTTTGAAGCCCATATGCATTTGCAGGCCCTGGCAACTGAGAGAGAGCGAGAGAGCAGAGAGAGATGCAGAGAGAAGGCAACATCGCAAAGCCAATTGCGGATGTAGACATTAGGCCAATCAGGCAGAGCATAAACCCATCAAACTGCCCTTAAAGACCGCTAGTGCCAAAGGCTAATATGAGCACATTACCCACATCATGAAGTAGTGTGGCTGAGAGGAGCATTAACAGTCAGTGCTATCTTCAACTGTTTGGCTCACTCATCTTCCTTATAGTCTTAATGCCACAGACTCTCAGCGATGTTCAACAGATGAAACAGATGGGCAGTTCATATGCCAGAGAAGGGCTGGATGCTGGCTAGCTAAAAACATTATATCTTGATATTTATATATTTGCTGTGAACTGCTTCAAAAGGGATTTGGACCACTTAACAATTGCTGACAGATAGATTCAAAATGTTTAAAGTAACAGTAAAAATATAAATTTTGGGGCTTTTATGGTACTTTTTTTTTTTTGAGCTTCATAATTGCTTTAATGCAATAAGGTTTATTAAAAAAAAAAAAAGATAATGTTTTTGACTTGGACCCCAAACACTTCCATTGAATAAAACAGTGTTCAAATCCTTCTGGGAAGTTTATATTTACAAGTTGTAATTAGTAGTCAAACGCATCCAAATAACAAGGTAATTATGTACCTTCTCTGCAAATTCAACAAGATTTTGGTCACACACTTTAGTTTGGAGAACAATTCTCACTGGTAACTAACTATTAAAAATGTTTTTTAGCTCAATAAACTGCTAATTTGCTGCTATGCATTTAGTGAGCAGTCTTAGTTATGGGGTCCTTAAGGATTAGGGATCTAAAATCTGGTCATGCATAATAGGTGGTGTAACGTCTGGACCACTCCAACACACAATATATATTTTGTTAGCTAGATTTCACAAATACTTTGTAACACCCCAGGACGACCCGAACAAGACCCTGGTTTCATGGTAAACCGATACATTTACAACCTTGTGGAATACGAGCCGGCTCTCATTCTGCTTTCTCCAGAAACAAGGGGTACAAATGCACAGTAGAAATTGACTTTTCTAATAATTAATTCATAGGAAAACATTTCTTTGATTGAATCCACATATCCTTCAGGCCATTGTGTATATTATTGCTGTTTTGTAGTAATCTGTTGTATTATAGATTAGCTAATCAGCTCATGGGAATATATCTTTAGCAACATAACTATTATAATTAGACTATCATTTTAGATCCCCTGTATATTTTAGCTGACACTATCGGGTCAACCTCTTGGTTCAATTCTAAAACGTTAATGTTCCTGGTTCCAGGAAATAACTTTCTTACTGTAACAAGTCTATAATGTTGTACGTAAATCTGCCATGATTATTGACTTCCGGTTATGAGTAACATGAACACTTCAGTGTGATACAATAAGTTTTTATTGACCAACTACATAAACACTTAAACTAGTCTAACATACTACATCAACACATTAAGCCTTCTAACATACACATACACACACACCCACACACACATACAGTTGGTATAGGAAAATGGTTAAAGCTTAAGCAGTAAAGAGAATAGAAATAAATGGAATTTTATGGACACTTTGCATATTCAGCAGATCTAAGCCTGAGTGATACGTCAGATTCTGAGTTCAAACACACCTTTGAAAAAAGGTGTAACTGATACTTAATGTAACAATTAATAAGACTAAGTTTGATACTTAGCGATTCTCGGCGGTCTGAAAGAGATTCCTGAAGCAAATCTTAAAGCTTCCCGTAGATCATTGCTGAATTCGGGTCGATGAGAAGAAACAGTTTGAGTCAGTGTCACTTGATGAAAGGAAAGGACTAGGCCGAAGAAAAGGCATGGCACAGATGCTTTGGTATCCTGAAACGTTTTTCTCACATCTTCATCTTTGCTTAAGACCGAACCACCGACTGGGGCAGGTCACATGAAGTGTGGCCTTTAAAGCCTGCAGAGATTCACGCCTCTCAAGATTGGCTTGCCCAATGGGGAAGTCCGGAACCTCAAGTGGGAGTTCTGAGATACTAGGTCGTTTTTATGGCCCTTTGTTTGAAAGCATGGTAATTTGCATATGAATCACTTTGGGTGTTGATGCACAAATTAGTAAAGATTCTTAGAACACTAATATGTTGCATAGGTATCAACATATATTATACACGCTTGTTTCGATCATATGAAGACGAATTCATAGATACTAAACACGGTATATTTAAGGTTATATGAATGAGTGGTTTATCTTAAGCATGAATAAAAATAGTCTATAATACCACAGATTAAATACAACACAGCAATAATAGACACAATGGCCTGAAGAAAATGGGTGTTTATTCAAAGAAGGTTTTCCTATGAATTACTTAGTAGAACAGTCCATTTCTCCTGTGCATTTGTACCCTTTGTTTCTGGAGAATGCAGCTGAGTGTCGGCTCGCATTCCACAAGGTTGTAATTGTATCGGGTTACCATGAAACCAGGGTTTTGTTCGGCGTCCTGGGGTGTTACAAAAGTATTTGTGAAATCTAGCTAACAAAATATAAATTGTGTGTTTGATTGGTCCAGGGGTGACTCGCTACATAGACTATTTTTATTCATGCTTACGATAACCACTCATTCATATAAGTAACTCTACCATGTCTAGTATCTATGTATTCGTCTTCGGATGATCTAACTGAGAGGGCATATTACATGCTGATACCTCTGCAACATATAGATGTTCTAAGAATCATTACTAATTTCTTCAACACCCAAGTGAATTACATATGCAAAATAACATGCTTACAGACAAAGAGTCATAAAACCGCAGGAACCGCCCTACTTGAGATTGCCGGATTCCCAGTGGTCAAGCCCTCTGAGAGGCCGTGAAGGTCTTGCCAGGCTGGTAAAAGGCCACCCTTCAGAGACCCGCCCCGGGCGGGTTCGGTCATAAGCTAAGAAATTGTGAGAAAACGCTTAGGATACCAAAGGCATCTGTGGCCAGGGCCTTTCTTTCGGCCTCGACCTTTCCATTTCAACAAGATTCTCTGACTCAAACTGTTTTTTTTCATCGACCCGAATTCAGCAAAGACCTACGGGAAGCTTTAAGATTTGCATCAGAAATCTCTTTCAGACCGCCGAGACTAGCAATTATCAAACTTAGTCTTATTAATTGATAAATTAAGTATCATTTACACCTTTTTACAAAGGTGTGTTTGAAATAAGAATCTGACGTATCCCTAAAGGTTTAGATCTGCTGAATATGCAAAAGTGTTCCATAAAATCCATTCTTTATGCCTCTTTCTAGGCTGATCAACTTTAAACCCTTTCCTATAATACCAACGTTAATGTGTGTGGGTGTGTGTGTGTATGTGTATGTTAGACCGGCTTAATGTGTTTATGTAGTATGTTAGACTAGTTTTTAAGTGTTTATGTAGTTAATAAAATTTTACTTGTATCACACTTGACGTGTTCTTTGTTTGCTCATAACCGGAGTCACTATTCATGCAGATTTACGTTACAAGCTTATAGAATTGTTCAGTAAGAAGGTTATTTCCTTTAACCATGAAATTAACGTTCTTAGAATTGACAATACGGTTGACCCTGAGTGGTCAGCTAAATATCTACAGTGGATCTAAAATATGAATAGTTAATTATAACTAGTTATGGTTAATTATTCATATTTCCCCATGAGCTGATTCGCTACAGATTTTGGTGGAGAATGCTGGCATGATAAAACGAAAGTTATGAGTTCAAACACTGGCAACTTAAAAGTGTGTGCTTGACAGCCCAGGTTAAAATAGGACGTGACTTCATATGCCCGGTTGTGTCCCTATTTGCTGGCTTGTTAAAATGCATATAAAGTAGGGGCTTGAATTGGTACCACTATTATGATTGAAATAGTCTTTATGTATTTCATGCTTAATGACATCGGTGTAAGGTTAATCTGATTTTAACAAAGAAACCCTAATTTCAGTATTAAAGCATAAATCTGTCCTGACAAAGCGTAAGTCTGAATCTCAGCTCAGCGGCATGTCCAAACTGTACCATAATGTAATATGTTTTAGTGAAGAAATCACAAAATTGCAATATTGTTTAAATAGTTCCTTTGAAGAAGAAATCTCAGTACAGTAATATCAAGGTAGATTTGAGTGATGCTCCCCTTTCTACAGCATAAAGGCCCTATAGTTTATAATTAGTTTAAAGCAATTCATCTATACTTTGACTGTATATATACAAGCCTAGCAACTTGGTGGTCATTATGTGTTTCACTCGCTGAGTGAAATTAAAGGTGTAATACTGTATTTTGGTACTCATGTGTGAGGCAAACATAGCTACATATATGTTTAAACCGGTTTTAACTTACAGTAAACCCGTTTTGTAATTCTTTAAAACAAGTGCAAGAAGTTTGTTACATTAGAGAAGCAATCACAGAAGTGCTAATGTCCGCAACAATCTGATGCTTAAGCCACACGTTCTAGAAAACCTATGACTGTTTTAACACATAGACAGGACTTAACTACGAACTGCGTTAATTACATTAGTCAATGCAGGGTTACCGGTTACAACACTTGTTCACAGGAAGTGGCTAACGTCACCATAGCACAACACGCCTGTTTGTAAACAAACCATTTGAAGCAGCTAAGCGAACACGACTTAGCATAGTTTCATTTTAGGCTAAGCTACTCAAATAGCTTTAACAATTAGGGTTTAACACTCTTTAATTGAAGCTTTTAAATACAGATGTGTGTGTGCAGTGTGTAGCAATTTGAATTTAACCTAATCCCTGTTTTCTGATTTTTCCATTTCTCTTCCTTCTTTTCTTCTTTTTCTATGTTTCTCAAACTTCAATTCGTCTCAGCGAATTTAACAATCTAGATGTATCCTTCCTGAATGCTAATGCTCAGTTACTAGTTAATTCAATCTAAATTTAATTAAATCTTAACTGTC